>PVKE010017831.1:0-30280 GCA_004027555.1 Craseonycteris thonglongyai
GTTTGCCCAAATGAAGGAACAGAAAGGTTGTTTGATTTGGGTCTAAAGGCTTCATGTGTCACCCCTAGAAACCTTTACAATTGACACCCTGACTTTCACCTGCCACGTTTACCGTAGAGGTATGAAAAGTGAGTACCATCTCCAATTTTCCTTTTTATGTCTGGGCTTAAAGACAATGTGTGATGACCTCTGGGATGCTTTTGAGGCAGAGGTTTGATCGGAGGAGGGGACCTCAAAGCATGAGGTCAAAATAATTAGCTCTGCCCACAGAAGAAATCAGCTCCCCCTCTGCCCAGATCCAACCTTGAACTCTTGTGTTGGCCGATAGGCATTCTCTGTTGGTACAAGTCAGCGTGTTTAGATGTGGAAATGGTTAGCAGCCCTTCCGGAGGGGTGGCTGGTACCCAGAAGTCACTGTTTCTGGTAGAGACAGGGAGCCAACCACTCAGAGTTCACCTTCACCCCACCTTTTCCACAGCACCCCGACCCCCTCAAGATTGGGCAAAATGAGTCCCCAGTAGCTGCTATTTCCCTCTTTCCTTCCTCAGGAGATTTGACCTTTTAGTGTTCTCATTGCTTAACATTTAAAAAATCATTTTCCTCCCATGTCAAGCAGTGTAATATGTGGTAATTATAGAAAAATTTAGAAAATATAGGGTATTGCAGTGAAGAAAATATCCTATCCCTCAGAGAGAAACACTATATTGTGTATACTCTTGATGTTTATTTTTTTCATTTTCTGTCTTTTTCTTTTTTGCCTTGTGGATAGATTTTAATTTTTTAATGCTTTCTGTCTTAATTTATTTGAGACTACAAATGCTAATTCTTTGTTTGTATCAGAGGGGCCTATTGGACAGAGACTAATGGCAGGACTTTAGTTGTGTGAACATTTGAAAATGTGGCCGATTGGGTGACCCACAGGAGAGCTTAAAAAGGCTAAGAAAGGGACGTGGGGGTGGCCCTCCAAGGGGCTGAGAATCCTGCTCTGCTGGCTGGGTAACCCACCCACAGGCTCCCTTTCCTGATCTGGGAAGTGGGAGAGTTACTTTTCTGGGTTGTATTGATGATTCAGTTCAGGAAATGAGGTCCTCTTTATGCAAATGATTTGCAAGCAAGCACTGTAAGAATTCTGTAATATTATTATAATGAGAAAGGTATTCAGACTTGGCCATGATGATGCAAAGGAAGGGGGAATGAATGAACAAAGGTGGCTGGGAGTTTGCGGGTGGGTGAGTGGGTCAAACGTTTAATTAGCTGTTTATGTTGTTGTTCTTAATGCACCTAATGGTTCCTGTGCACTTTCTGTAAAGTTGGTTATCCAACTTGGAATTAGGATTATTTTATTTTCTATTTGGTGCTGGGCGTGTTCTCTACTTTTGTCTGTGTATTTTTGACTCAGTGGGTACCTTCTCCTGTAAAGCTAATATGTTTGCTCTCTTGCCTAAGACACTGTTATCGGATTTTTACTGGGGATTACAGGCCTCCATATCAGGAATCTTGCTGCATTTACACAAGAGTAGACAGGACAGGCATAGCTCTGTGTTTTAAACAACAGATAAGGTTTGTGTTGTGTGTGCAGAGAAGGGAGGGAAGGGGAAATAGAGAGTAACCAGGTGGGGGTGGGGCCTGGGAATGATGTCTAAGCCCTTTTAACATGTGAAAGAATTCCTTTGTCTGTGCTGGAGCCTCAGATATTGGGGGGACATTAAAAGAAGGGGTTGGTGTAGTCAGCTCTAGAGTGCAGTTGCCTCAATCTAAACCTGGCCCCATCAGTTACTTAGCATCTTCGTCATCAGGCTGTTGGGGGATAAATCCAAGCCTTTAGGTCTGATCCATGTCACCTTTGTGTTGAATGCTTACGAAGGACTTGAGAAGGGGCCCTACGGAAACATGGGCTTCCAGGTTCTCTGACTCTGAATGCCTGAGCATTGAGCAGACCCATGTGGACCTCCCTTGTTGGAGATGTGGGGGTGGGGGGTTCTAAGTTTGCTTTCTGGCGAGGATCTTGGGGCAGCCTGGCAGCAGTATATGTTGAGGGCTATACCCAGTACTTGTGGGCAGTTTCTCATTATTCCTCACTTAATATTGTCCCCATTTCACAGGATAAGCCACAGCTGAGAGTTAAGTGCAACAGCATTAAGTGGCAGTCTCATCATTCAATTCAATTGTTTGACCACTGATCACGTGCCTAACCATTGGGCAAATCTGCCTTTAATGATAAAACACATGAAGGGCATGGCCATGAGTATCCCTACTGCTGGATCTAATGAAGCTAAATAAAGGATTTATCCTTTTGTCACCTCCCTTGTTTCATTGAAAGGTAGTTTTGGAAGCATACAATAACTTCTTTGCCTCTACAACTCTCATATCCAGATCACAAGTCAGAAAATTAACCTTTCTCTTAATATACATGTTGCACATGCAGTCTAGTGCTAGTTTCCATCCATCTAAAAGGTAAGTTTCATGCAGCATGATGGATGGCCTCTCCCTGTACATAGTACAAGGGATGTTGGCTTGCAGTGGCTTGGCCCCGAGGCCATTGTGAATGCCACCTCACTTGACAGATTTGTCTGGTTTACATCATCAATTTTGATCACATTCTCTTATGAAATAGAGATTTCTATCATGGGCATGTCATTTAGTGTGAGTGTTGAAAATAGCAAGCTCTTTCAAAAGGCTATAAAACACTTATGTGGACAGTTATGAAATTTGCCCCCTTCTTTCCCATCCCTAGCACTTATCCCGGGTAAATGAGACAATAGGGAGAACACCTTGGGGGGACTTAAAGGATTAGAAAACTGCGATTATTATTTGGAAAATAGTTTCATATCTCTAAATTGGGGAAATGGCCTGTGTTAAACAAGAGCATGTTCATTGTTACTCATTGGCCACAGCCACTAAAATGTGATCGCATCGCATCTGGGTGGTAGATGCAGGGAAAGGTCAATTTTATGGCAACTGATCCAGGCTATTTTTATTAATCTGAATGGACACTTGAGACGTTGACAATATTGAGAAATCCAAGTACATGTTTCTTCTATGTTGAGTTTTCCCAACTTACGGAAAGCCTTAAGATATATTTAAACATTAGGTAGATGATTAGGCATTGGGAGATTCCACTTCATAGAACTAGACTTCCTTATCGTTGTATCTGATGAATCCTTCACTAGGAAATGACAACTGTGCTATCCAGGTAACTTCCATCTTCACGTAAAACTGGAGAGTGGGCCAACTTGGTTTGTGGTAACAACTTAGCAGACCTACCATGACTTAACATGACATAACCATTGCTCTGCATATTCTTTTTCTCGTTCGCGTTTGAGCAAAAAGACCCGAACAGATAGGCAAACCCTAGAAAGGTAAGAGACATTTAAGTTGCCACTTACCTTGTTGATTGTACACATAGGTGATTATGCTTTCGTGTTTCATGTTTCTTTTACCTAGAAGCCCGGCATTCAAGTGCACTCAGGCTGCATCTGATGGCTTTACTATTGCTTCTCTGTTCTGAAGTATGGTGACAAGCGGAGGGTGGGGGGACCATCCAACAAGAGTGCTCAGAAGTCTTTGCTCTGGCTTCTCTCTGTGTCTCACACCCAAGCCACCACTTAATAAACAAACACTTCCTTGCCCTCTGCTAGTCTAGTGTTGTTGGGGTGCCTCCGTTTTCTCAATTAAAAACATCATCTCATCCCTACCCCTCTTCAACACACTACTAACTACCTGGCATTTTATGTGTATTTGTTTTTTATTTGTTTGTTTGTTTGTTTCTCTTCACTCCCCTGTCTCCTCCCCATCATTTTAATGAAAGAGGTTCAGATTTGTCCCTGGCATCTAGAACACTGATGGACACATACCAGGTGCTCAAGAAATATTTGTTGAATCAATTGGTCAATTAAAAAGATCCTACTTCTTAGAATTGTTGGGAGGATCAATTAAAGTAATAAAACCAACTATTTGCTACTCTTATCACCCAGGCCATCATCCAGTGTTTTTGTAAGTGTGGGAGGCATACCCAGGTTCTCAAATTCTGGGTGGTGGTAAACAGTTAAAATTGTAATAATTAGGATTTAATTTTTATTACCATCTTCAATTTATGGCAAGGGGTATTGACTTGTGAGTTAAGATAATTAAGAACATGATTGAATTCTCAGAAGATAACATGAAAATGGAACACAAGTCAATGAAGTATGTGGGAGACTCTGCTAAAGCCATGTTCTGGGGTGGGCATTTATTGGTTGTGTTTACTGGTTTTAAATTTCTGTAATAATGAGCTTTGTCATAAGGACAATCTGTTGTCTATATACTATCTAGATTAGTCATTGTATAGATTTGGATGTTAGCAGCTAACTTTTTGATTCATTGTGATTTGTCAATTGGATCAAACCTATAACTTAGCTTCCACCTACATCACTCCCCTAGTACTGTACTCAAGGGCTGCAGAAGTCTTAGATATTGACTATCCAAGTGTCTTCCTAAGTTTCATCCCCCTTGATACCCTCCTTATCTGATATTCTGTTCTCCTTTAGCTTTCAAATGTACTCTCCTGGTTCTTTCATGATCAATATAGGTTTTGATCTGTGGCATTGGTCATTGAAATTCTCATGTGCCTAACCTGCACAGTGGACTTTACTGGTAGTGCTCAAGTCCCATGCAAATGGTAAGGGTTAAATGAGGTCACATATTTCACATACCTGACCAAATCCCTGGCAATGGTCAGTGAGTGCTAGCTCCCTTATTACTCTGTGTGCTCTTACCTATCCTGCCCTTTTAATTTCTTTTTCTCCAACTGCCTTTGAAATACGGTGTTTCCAAGATTCTTTTCTGAACTTCTTCTGAATCTACAGCTCATGCACTCCTATAACTCTGGTGCTCTTTGCCAACCTCTGTCTCTGCTCCCACTGACCTCCAGACCCTTAGTTCCAGTGGCTTCCTAAACACCTCAGTTCAGATGCCTCACTGGCCAACCTCATGCTCTTCCTTCCCAGACAACTCTTCTCCCCTAGGCTTCATTTTGGGTAATGTCGCTCTCCTCCGCCAGGCATTTGATCTAACAACCTTAAGGCCAGTTTCAACTCTACTTTTTCTGTATCCTGCAGCATCTAATCAGAACTGTTGGTTTGGTCTTGCATAGAGCTTTCTTCCTTTTCTCACTGAAGGGGAACTTTGGAGGTGAAGTTGGCTGCTTGAGGTTATGCCAAGATAGCTACTTGACTGACATACAAAATAGTAGATCACAGAATATGAGGGGTTGAAGATTGGGAAGGAATTTTTGCATAATGACCCTGGGTTAACACTGTATGGACCAGGCCAGACCTTGCTGTGTATGGAATAACCAGTCTTTCACAATCTCTACTCTTCAAATATATAGAGATACGACTATGGTTAATAAAATGCAAATATAGTTAAGTTATTGAATGTAGTAGTAGCCTTTTGTCGTTGTGTAATTTTTTCAAGTAATTCATACTAAAAGTACAACTGCCAAGACGGGTTTCATCAAAATGTTGTTATATTATGAAACATGCATTTCAAGGACAGTTGACTTTCATTTGCTCAATGTCACCAATGCATGGGGAAAAAATATTGGAGATTACATCTGAGCTTTCAAAAATAAGACACGGGAGAGAAATTACAATGGAAAAGCTGGAAACACTTGACTAGTCAGTTTAGAACTCCCACTTCCTAAAGACACATCTATTATATTCAAGATAATTATATTCAAGATAATAAGATAATGGATGTGTGTGTGTATGTCTGTGTGTCTAGGCTAAGTCTTGTCCTCTGGGTTTGCCAGTTGCTTGCTGGACATTAAGGAAAATAAATATATGTGCAAATAAGTATTAAGGTATAAATGCTGTGTACACAAAAATAAATTTGAATTCTGAATCCCGAGTGTAGGGATGCTTGATAGAAGAAGTGGTGGCTTTGAAGAGAAGTTAAGATTCTATTACTTCGAAGTGATTAAGAATGTGTGAATGATCCAAGTGAAAACAAATGGTACCCAGTCTGGTTTGATTGAAGTGTGGGACATTTGAGGGACAAATTGGAGCTGGATATGAGGCTCCTTAGTTTCTTTACCCTGTTGTTTGATTTCATGATATACACCATGGGGACCTTTGAAAGATTTTTATTTTATTTTTTTAATTGTTTTTGACAGAGAGAGACAGAGAGAGAGAGAGAGAGAGGAGAGAGGAGAGAGGAGAGAGGAGAGAGATACAGAGACAGAGAGAGAACTGAACTGGGCGGAAATCCCCAGTTCAGCATATGGCTCCTCACAGGCCGGGGCCAGGATTTGATCCTTGGTCCCCGGTGCTGCAAAGTGAGCGCTTAACCCACTGAGCCATCCTGGCTTCCCCACCTTTGCAAGATTTTAAACACAGGTATGACACAATTAGTATGAGTATCCTATTTTCTTTATTATACAAAATGGGCATTTAATAATTAACCTTAGATCTAGATAATAGCAGTTTAAAAAAAAGGGGGGGGGGCAGAAACTACATAGAAAGAAAAAAAAAAAGATGTTAGTCCCAGAGAGAGAAAGTTGGTGGCTGGAATTCTAGTTTGTGTTGGAGGTAACCTGCTTTTGTTTATTTGGGCTGAGTTTAGAATGTTATCTGTGCCTTGCCTTTGAGAGGTTAATTTGGATGCCCTTCCTCTCTGCGTGGGTCTTTTAGTATTCTTTTATTCTTAAGTCCTAAAAGGCTCCTTTCTAGGGGATAGTTAGTGGTAGATTGCATTTGCGAGGCATTTTCAGCAGCATCAATATCATTGAAGACCAGCATTGAAAACCAGCATCTCCTAAGTCGGATATTGTAGCTGGAGCAGAAGTAAATTCTGTTGGATTAGCCCAAAGAGCTGAAGAAAAGGAAATGAGTTGTTTTTGATGTCCCTTGTCCCTTTCTCCTCTCTATCTCTCCTTTCCCTTAGATTCCTGCTTTGAATCACCATCTGTTTTCACCTCGAAGTGCCTTGGGATTAATGTCAGCTCTGTTGTCAGTGACTCAAGGTCCAAATACCCCTTTTTGTCTAAATTGCACATCATTTAAAGTACAATGAGGAAATCTGAATTTCCTTTGTAGCCATAGGACCCTCATCATCTAAATATTCTTAAACCATGAATTGTATTTTTTCATATTTTGTCCCTTTTGATGCTTAAAAAAAATTTTAACTACATTTTAAGCCACCCTAGCTGTTACACTGCACAATGTTTTGTTTCAAACATCCGCCTGCTTTGTTAGTAAAAGAACTTTTGCCAAGAGAATTGTATGTGGGAGGGTGTGACTAACTTAGCAAAGGGACTTATCTCTTATCCTATCGGCCTGAGCTACTAGCAAGACTGCCTTTGATAGGATTTATTTCCCCCTTCCCCCATCCCCTCCAACCTTCACTGCCATTTTTCCTCCACAAATTCTTCATATCTAAATATTTTAGCTTAAGAAACAAAACAAAAACAAAAAAATGCATCTACTCTCACCATTCATTTACTTTCCAGTGATCTGAACCACTCACTGGTTCCTCCATCTCTAAGTGACAGGGACTCTTACAAATGTAAGAGAGCATGAAAATTCTACCTCCCCACTCCTCCCCGCTTTGTGTATTATCAGCAGGCCTTCTTGCCTGCCTGTGTGCCTGTGTTAGGATTGTCCTGTTTCCCTTTTGGCAACTTTCAGCAAAGCCTGTAATGGTGCCAGGCTGTTTGAAGGGAAATCTAAGTCCTGGTGGCCAAGACACATAGAAATGGGAAAGTGAACCGGAAATGATCTTGCTCAAACTAGGTTTACAGCCAAGATGGTCTGAGCTGCCTCCAGTGTCCTGACTTCTAAAGATGCTCATCAAAGTTTAGATGCTAAAGGCAATGGTGTCATCATTCATGCATTTATTTATTTAGTCCACAAATACACCATGAGCCGCCACCATTACAAGAGGACTGCTCAGCGCTAGAGACTTCATAGCACACACTGCAGGGATGTGTTCTATGGGGGAAGACAGACACACCCCTCTAAACAATTCATCACTGAATGACGGTGGTGTAGAAGGGGAGGGTAAAGAGTGGGTCTGGAAGAGAGGCTTTGCTCTTGGCTGCACCAAACATCAGGGAAGTTTCCTCCTTTCTGACAAGCTGGAAATGGAGCCCTTTTTGCCCGAGAAGCTGAAGCGGTATGACCACCGGAGCAATCAGGGAAAAAAAGGCCCTGAACGAAACCAGGTTTGAAAAATCAACTCTCGTTCTTCAGTTTTCCTGGAAACCAGCTAGCTATCTGCTGTCTCCCAATTTGGTCCAAGTTGCCTCTGTGAGGAAACAGGAAAGGCCAGACCTCACCCAAATAACAGCGAGGTGCTGCCCACACCAACAGCTACCTCATGTCAACGCGAAGCCTCATCGCGCTTCATTTACTCAGGCTGCTGCTGACAGGTTCTTGTCAGCGTCAGCTGGGCCCTGAGTTCTGGTTTGAATCAGCTCAGGAATCTGGCCCCTCAGCCAGCTCCCTTGAGTCAGTGGGTGTCATGCAGCAGCCATCAAGGTGTGGCCCGCTGGGAGTGGTCAGAACCCAGGTCTCGGTGACCAGCGCGGCCAGGGCTGTTGTTTTAGAGGCGGGAGGCACTGTGTAATGAGCGGTGGAACGGATGGCCCAGTGTGCTCCGGTGAATCCAGACGTGACTCATTTCAAAGGACAGAGCCACGGGAAACATCCAAACTCGCTCCTTATGTCATTTGTTTGGTATCTTAAGTCCACTTGAACATCCTGTGACCCTGGGGAAAAGCCAGGTGAGTCCCTTAGGTCACTCTCTTGGAACGCAGCTCCCCTGCCTCCACACTAGCCCGGGTGAGCACCCTCTTTCCCTGGATTTCTACAGCTGCTGCCTAACGTGCCGCCTTGCTTCTGGTAGTACTTCTGACCCTCCGGGCTCCACCAGCAGCCGAAATGGTCTTATAAAAACTCTCTAGCAAATCACATCATGGTATTGAGCATAAACTGTGAACGCTTCCTCCTTTAATGTAGACCTGATGGTCCCTCTGAGCTCACCCTCGGCAATGATCCTCAGCATTTTCCAACAACATCCCTCTAACGCGTGCTCATCGCAGGACCGCGACAACTTCCTCTTTTTCTTAGCATGCTTTGCCTTCATAAATCTGCACACTTGCTGTCTCTTTCTTAGCTCAGGGCCCAACTCGTGTGTCACCCAGGAAAGGCTTTCCTGAGCACCTTCTCGAAGCCCTTTCCGCACCCTCCATCTTCAGTTCCTTTCACGTCACTGGTTTTGTCCGCCTGTTAAACCATGTTCCTGCCACAGAAGTGGCTGCTGTTCTAAAGAACAGGCCTTGTCGTCTGTCAGCCCCTTCCCAAGCCAGGTCTACGTTGGCACCTAACAAGACGCGTGGAGTGAGCCGTGGACACTGGAGAGAAAGGACATTTTCGTTCTCTTTTCTGATCTCAGTGAGAAGCACGCAGGAGTCTCTGCCAAGACGCATGAAAGTTCAGTAAAGAGTTTGAGGTTCTGAATGGCTTGGGGGTGGGGAGAATGTTGTGGAGGTAAGCCCATAACTCAGTCCCTTGCTCATGGTTCCATAGTCAGTAAACGGCGGAGCTCAGAGGCTGACGTCCCTCATGAGCACCTCCAATCCTGGACAGGGAAGGAAACAGCTGGACCAATCTACTGAATAGCATTGGAATCGAACTGTAAATGACTTCGCTGTCTATGAAAATGTCTTTGGCTATTTCAGAATCATTGAGTCCACGCATCAGACCATGGGAAAAGTATAGACTTATAATACAAATGTTAGGGGTTTAAAAAGAGATTTTACAAATTGCTCAGTCTAGTGTCTTCAGAGGAAACTGAGACCCACAGACCTTAAGTTGGGAAATGCTGAAACAGGAATACAAGTCCGCTTCACACAGAGCCTGGGCCCCGAGGAAGCACTGGACTTGGGGTCCTCTTCTTGAACCTACATTACACGGGCTGTGGATTCCTGGTTGGGTTCTTGACATACCAAGTATAACCTTGGCATAGCTTTGAGGAAAAAAAGCTTCATTTTGTTCATGGAGATGATCATTTACCTGCCAAATGATTTATCCTGAGAGGATCTATGACTTCAATGCCTCCCCTCCCCCCATCAGCACCCTCCTCCCCGCCTTTCATCTGAGCCTCTTTCTGAATGATTCTGCCTTGGGCTAGGGAAAAAAAAAAGTTTCCTATTCTAATAAATAAAACACAAGTTTTCTCATGGTCTCAGCTTTCCTGACACAAAAATGATCTACTTTTGATGCCTGGTTGAAAGGACTTTTTAATGATTTTCAACTGCTTTGTCCTGTACAGAAAGGATGCGTAATTAGCAAAGAGATTAAACCATTTTCCTAAATTCACGTCGACTACATCTTGTAAGTAGAAACCTAGAGAAAGTTTTCAGTTTCCTATGCCGTTTAGATCATTTTTGAAGGTTGGTCCAGAAGTTTGTTTTGGATAAGTAAAAAGTTTGGTACATCTGAGATGAATTTAGGTTGTGTTCAGTGGTTCTCTGTTCTTTTGTGTTTGATAATATGTCTGATCTGTTCTCCGGCTTTCTTTAAAAGGGTCGGCTCCCACAAACCTCCCATCAGTATTTTACAAAGGGGAGTCAGCCGTTGTTTCTTTCTTCGTGACCCAACACAGTGGGAACTTGTCAGCCTCGTGGTCTTGTTTTTGTTTTTATGAATATCAGTTTTCATCACAATTGCTCTTGTTTGAGATTTGGGATGAGATACAGACACACAGCCGATTACGACCTGATAGTTCCCCTGGCATCCCTGATTGCAATTCATAATTTATACCTGGAAAAGATTTTTCTGACCTAACTGATAATCCTTCCCAACAAAAGATAAACACATTTATAAGTCACCAGTGTAAGTCAGAGGCACTTGAAAGGGACGAAGAATTCACCTGCAAGCCCTTCTGGCACCTTGCCCTTTCCCATGAATTTAAACTGATGACAGAGCACTGAGGCTGCCAAAGCACTTTGGGCAGGAGAGCCTCCCTGGGGGTGGGTCCAGCCCGACCTGCTGTGCTGTGTGGATGCTCTCCAGACCAGCCCTTTGTGTTCTGTAAGAGGAGATCAAATCGATGGAAAGCAAGGAAATTGCCTTCCCTAGTGCTGTGCCTGCGTGAATGGACAGCGCTCCTCGCTTCGCCTTTGTCCCAGTCCCCCTGTAGAAAGCTCCCAGGTATGCCTTGACAAGCTGCTAGGCCATCCTTGTCAAGAGGGTGCACGCAGGCTCATGTCATGCTGAATATTCCTGCAAGCAACATCAACTGCTTTCTTGGGACAACGATTTATCAACTGGATGTGTTCATAATTCATGCAATCAATCATCAAATCCCTCCAGCTTTCAGGAAGTGTAACTGAGTCAGTGTCAGAGGGGGAGTCGGTCCTAGTACTATTTTTATGTCATAGCAAAGTCCTCAATGTCATCTTGACTGTTTTGTCTGCTGATTCTTGCTCTGATCTCTCAGGACGCCTCTCACCGGCCCCAGAACAGATGGTACAAACTCCCCACGAAGTTCACTTGGTCTAGACGAGGGCTCTTTGGGGAGCTCCTTGAACACTGTTATTTTGTTCTTTCAGACATCAGCTGTGTTAGAATAGTCCAACACAGTAATATTAAATGCTGGCAGATAATTATATAAATTCATTAAGGTAATAAAATCATTAATGCCAAAACACTGATGTTTAATCTGATTATAGCCATTGAAACAAGTCCCTGTTTTTAATCAGGAATATTCAAAATTTTTAATTCTTTCAAAAAGTTTTCAAAAATGAACACCCCAAAAGTAAACACTAACCCTGATCACAAACCTCAGCAGAGAATCTTAACGTAAAGCTCATTGCTATAACATGAGGGAGGTCAGTCTTTAAAGCTTTTTTTTTTGATACTCAAGCCCCAGTCATTTCATAAATCATGGTTTGTGACTTACGCAGGCTGTAAAGTCATCGGGATGACAATGACTAGCGAGGCTGCTGGAGCTAATCAAATAATTATTTAACTCACATCTCTCTTGGTCTGGCCCTGGCTTCAGCACATATTTCATTCTTTCCCAGTCTTCCTACAACCTTGGCTATTAAATGGAGGAACTGAGCAAGTGTAAGATATCCATAATGTTAATGAGAGAACCTCCAATTGCGCTGTGATCCTCCTAAGAAGATGGTTCTTTTCTAAGTCAGCTTGGGAAGTTCCAGGAGTGGCTTGCTCCTGCTTGGCAATCCCTGACTGTTAACTTCTCGGTGGAACCCACTTCCTGGCTAAACACCTTTTCTTCAGGAGCATTCCATTCGGGGGTCACTTACATTTTCAGATACTGTTTTTTCTCCTCAGTTCTTTCTACAAGCAGACAGTCTGGGTTAGGTGCGTAGGATAGGTCCCCATAATCGTCTGCGGGCACCCTGCCTGAGAATGCTCCTTAAGATGCCATGATGAGCAGTGGTCAGCTCCCTCCCTGAAGGTAACATCTTCTGCAGCCTCTTAATGCTTCGTATATGCTCAATAAATGCTACCATTATTAGTATTACTGTTAATATGTAATGCTTGCTAAAATATGAATGGACGAATGAATGAATGGATAAATGAATGCATATATCTCCCAATGGACGAATGAGATTTTTGCATAATGATGCTAATCGCCTAGCCTCACCCATTAAATTCAGATGAGGTAGTAAGAGGAGTGGAAGAAAAGAACAGCTGCTGCCTTTCTTCAGGGCTCTGACCTGTTATTTGCAATCAGTGGTTGTGTATGGAACCTCTAGTCTTTATGTACCCAAATATCAAAGGGTGAAGAAGACAATAGCGGCTCATCAAAAAGCCTGCCGCGCTCTGAAATGTCAGGGGTAATCAAGTTCAGTGTGAATGGATGGGATTTGCATGCTATCACTGTGCTTGAGGTACAGGCAGGGGTGAGGATTGATATTTTACACAAAAGCACTTACGGTATTTAAAGCTTTCAGGAGTATTCCCATAGATATTCAGCAATTTTATGTTCAAATTCAAGATAGGGGTTAGGTGTTTTAAAAACATGATTAAAGTATTTGTCTTCCTTGATTTTTTTTTTTTTCCTCTGTATTGTAGTCATCTGTGATGTTTTACCTTTTATGTGTTTCTTTTTCTAATATAAACTTTAACATGAGAAGGGCAGATAAGATTAAATTTTGTCATAACCTTAAAGCTAGGATTATAAGACATTCAATTAAGTTCTACTTTATCTACCTGAATTTATATCTTCAGTAGGATTGATAAAGTGGAAAAACAAACAAACAAAAAAACCCCATTTTTTTAATCTTAAAATTTGCCAAAGAAAGGCACGGTTATTGATATGTGATATTTAGGTCTGAAATAAAAGGATAAAATAAACACAAAGTTTGTAGTGCTTGGGGATTAGATTGTCCCGAATTAATTGGTTTTCAAGGCAATGTTGAAATCCAATATTTGGTTTTTTTCTATAGCAAATTTTCAATGTTCTCAGTGGGAGAATAAGAACAAGGGTTAGAGTAGGAATCAGGAATCTTTATTTAACAAATTACATATTTAGAAAAACTATATTGGGATTACAGTTTGCTTTGCTGCCTTTTATTTTAAAATTGTCACTCCTTATCTAATTGAAATAACTTGTTTCTAATAATACTTGATTGTGATTCATTACAAATTCATATTAACTCTCATTTTACAGAAAATTTTAATGTTCAAACTAAATGGAAGTTTCTAACTAGACTCTAGTCAATCCCCGTAGCAGCCTCTGGGTTTTAGATCAGAATGTATTATATCTTTTTCAAAGATACTGAAGCCCTTCACGTGTCCTATCAGTCAAGTTACTTACATCTAAATTTAGAAGCCTGATTGCCTTAAAAATTCCCCCCATGAGAGAGAATCCCAGGCTTACTAGCCAAAGATTGGAGGTATAGACGTTAGAACTAGCAACCTTCATTCCCATCAGCATCTTTACACTTATAGGGAGGAAGACTGTTTTTAAGCAGTTACTAATAATGGAATTAATATGCTGAGTCTACTACTTCATTTGCATCTCTTCTATGTTTAGTTGAACTTGTCTACATTAGAACCGTCTGCTGTGGAAGTTGACTCCAAATTCACTAAAGAGTAATAAATCCTCAGATAATTAGATTGTCTGTTTTCAAGGGAAGCAAGGAAAATAATAACTTGTTTCTCTATTGCACTTTTTCGGTTTCTGTTCAATAATTTTTATGACGTTAATCTAAATTTAGCAGGTGTTATATGAACTGGCTTCTAGAGTATTTACTGCATCTTATGTGAGCACTGTCTGCCTCTGACATTTTAGAATTACCCACATATGCATGGGATTATATTACATTCTGTTCTTGACTGAGCAAGTCAATTTTTAACAGATTTGTTTTATTTTTTTAGTAATTTTTTTGTGTGTGCCTGTTTTGACAAAAGCTAGCTCCGAGGTAAGATTGATAACAATGGAAGGAGATGGAGTGTATACAATAGGGTTGAACTGTGGCTTGCTCAAGGAGACGGTCTGAATCGTAAACTGTTGGTATAAAGAAAAAATGAAAAACTTTAAAAGCCCAATCCAATAATTTATTTAATTAAAAAATGTGTTTAAATATTTTAAATTAAAAGTGAATCTTTATCTGATACCCATCTTGCCTCTGATCCCTGGGGGACTTGCCAAAAGACCAATTTCTGGGCCTTCACCCAAGCCTGGGATTGTCTAGTGGAGACTCCCAGTCCTTCTGATGCATGTCGCAGGCTGCAAATGACCCCACTGAGAGCAGGCGTTTGATATTCTCCCTGAGTTTGGATCCAGGTCCTCTTCACTCCAGTGGCTCTTTGGTCAACTGATGTCCCATACTAGAGTTTGGGCCACACTGGGAATGACCTAAGAGACCAGTTCTATCTTTTAAAGTACTTGAAATATATGTCTATGCATTTCTCTAAGGTGGGGTTGAGAGTAAACCCAGCTCTGCTAGCAGAAGGTTGCAAGAGCATTTGTCCATGAGTTATACGTGCAAAACATTTCAACTACCATTGTAGGTGTTCCGTAATCATAGTGGCTGGGAAACCAAAAATCAGTATCACTCTTTTATTTCATAGAAGAAAACAATTCATACCCAGAATTCACAGGAAAGGCAAACCCTGAATGAACGTAATGTTAAAGTTAATTGTAACATGTGATAGCAAAAATTTAAAGTGCCTAAGAGAAATTATCCCCGAAATGGAGGGGGAATCTCCCCAAAATCAGACGACGTCATTTAATTAAGAAAATCAACTTAAAGGTGGATTTACTTGTTATAGTACTGAGTCAAATCAGTTTTCCAATAAGATGGATGATGAAAAGTTTACTCTCTTGGAGAAATGGTAAGAAAGTACTTTTTGATAAACATTGTCATTGAAAACTCAGGAAGGCACTGCAGGGTACCTGAGATGAAGGAACCTTGGATTCCAGGCTCTAAAAGAAAATGGCAGGCAAGTCATTCGTCCTGAAGATGAATACATTGGCCTAGAATGTCAGTGAAGGATGGCCCCTGGGTTTGCCACCTGTTTTTTATGATCTGAAAGCTAGGAATGTTTTTTACAGATGACATTTGCAATCAGTTTGGTAATAGGAAACACTTTCTTTGAACTCCAATTAAGTGAAATGTTCTCTCTCCAGATAGGAATTCGATTCTTCTCATTAGTAAATCTGTATTACAATAAAAAAGAAAGAACAGTACTTAATTACTACTATTATATTTTGAACTACATCAATAAAACAATGCAGGAATTTGTTAGAATTTTATCTTGTTAATACAAATACTTCCTTAATATCCTTGGCTGTCCTCTTAGCCTGCAAAGCCTAAATTATTTACTGTCTGGCTCTTTACAGAAATGTTTGCCTACCCCTGGATTAGATGACCTTTTAGGTTCCTTAAAACACACACACACACACAAAAAGAAAAACCCAATATTTTTTTTCTCAACATATATCAGTAAAACCAGTTGTGGAATGCGGATAACTGTGACATAGTGGTTTGACCAGTGTTAGGTCCTATTTCGCTATTGTAATGGAATCAGATGGCCTCAAAGCAGAGCCCCATTTCCCTGTAACAATTGTTCGACTTTACCCTGTAGGTTTCAAAGCAAGAGAAGAGGTCAATGTAGTAGTAGTTCAAGTACATAGTAGTTCAAGACACACTGCCTGGGTAGAAAACCAACCCTGCCTTGACTAAATAAATCCTTAATCTTTCTGCCTCAGTTTTCTTATCTGTCCTATGGGGAATCTGTTTATTAATGTTCAGTGCTTCCCCAAAGAAGGCTGGGGATTGTACATGTTAACAAACCTCAAATCAGAAACTGCCTTTGATGAACTGTTTTCCTTTCCCATCATGTAGCCTCACATTGTTCGTATAATGAATAGTCTAGTCAGTGAAAAGTTGATCAGGACTAGTTCAGTAATGGCCATGAAGTGATATTTCTAAAATACATTCCTAAGCACACTGAACATATTCTGTACATTAGACTCTGTTAACCAGATCTCAAGCAATTGGAACTCGCAAGCAACCGGCAAGTTTAGCTGGTTGCTTGAGATTTTGCCAGTTGCTTGAGTTCCAGTTAATGGAGAGTCTACTTACACTTATCCAGCATCTGCCAATCTCCATGGGTGCCGGCTAACTGAGCGTCTACTGTGTCCAGTACACAAAAGACAGAGCTGCTTGTAGTACCTGTTTGGGACTGTGTGCCTCATTTCATGCCCACTTCAGGATGGAGAGATCTACTGGCTTCCCGGAGCCAAATGTGTCCCTATTACCAGTTTGCATAAATGGCTCAAATTTCTCCAGGAGAGCCCACTGTTGGAATTTCAGCTTTGACCTTCTGGAGAATCCATATTAAAATGCAAACTTGTTACCTAGGAAGGTAATTTTTAACCTCTTAAAGTCTATTTGTTAGTACTTTAGCTCAAATTACTTTTTTTTTTTTTAATTAGCTAGCTGAGTAGAAGTGATTCAGAGTCTCTGCGGGAGCTTAAGGGTACCTTCTGAATAAAGGTGCTAGGGTGAGGTGACACATTCCCCACCACTGTCAGCACCCAGTTTTTGCAAGGGTACCTGGGTGCACATACCCACAAGCACGCTGGTGACTTAATAGTCCATCCTCTAGGGTTGCAATAGGAATATAGAGCACAACACTAATAATTTGAAGATTTTTAGTACTGGTAGTCACACTAAAAGTGTAAAATAAAAAAGGTGAAATTAAATTTAATATTTTAATCAATATAAAATCTAACATATAACTAAATTAGTTTGAAAATAAACTACTAAAAAGACATTCAGTTACAATCAATCTTTCCATATTTCTCTAAAAAAAGAAGAGAAATGACCATAATGAGTATATATCTGACATGAATTTAGAGTAGGTTTAACTAGTTCCTTCAGCTGCATTTTACACCTATCTCATGTAAGTCATCCACGTGCCAAGAACTCCTGAAGATACTACAGAACCTAAGAACATCTTTATTTTTGTTTTTTGTTTGTTTTTTAACCAAAAGTAATTACTTTTAAGTATTGCATGAAGAACTTTACAGAAGACTTGATCCCCAAATGTACCTTCCTTAAGGTAGTGGGTGAGTCAATGAAAGAAAAGAATATTTTTTTTCCCTCCTTGTCCTCATTTATCTTTTTGTTTTATTTAAAGTAAGCAGAAAGAACTAATTAAGGTAAAGCTAAAAGATGTAAATTCAAAGTTTGCATTGCACATGTGAACAAATCTTCCCACAATGGCATATTCAAAATGCCAACTAAGATGCTCCACCACACTGTACCCCATCTAGTGACCCTTCACCAGCCAGAGGGGCGTAGGAAGGTATCTTTTGGATGTGCCTTGGTCTCTACTAACTTGCTTATTACCAAGTCATTACAACACAAAAGCACAGTGTAACTATTCTCACCTAAAGAGAATGTCTGAAAACCATAACACAGATCCATGCTTGCTGTACCCACTACACCTTTCATGGGGATTTTGTTTAGAATAAAGGATGGAGTAAAATTGTCAAGGTAGTGAATAAATATGGGATGTACATCTCTGTACCAAATACTGGAAGGCTGCGAGCCAGGCAAAGCAAAGCAATGTGCTTCTGAACCATCCATTTAGTAGGTCATTTTGAATGGAGGCACAGGATGGCTGTGTGTATGAAAAACCACTACTATAGTTTGAGAGATCCTTTCTAAGATTCCTGAAATATTAATAACATGGTCTTAATGTAGTTGAAGACAAAAGAATGTGTTAAGCGTTGCCGAGAATAGCACAATGACGATTTTGTATTTTCTGCCTGTGCTTGTAAAAAGCAAGAGGAAAAGAGGAAGAATAGTCAGTGTGTTTAAAGAACAGCAGCCTTCAAGTTTCACAAAGAGGTATAAAACCATATTCTTCACATAAATTCACTGGTGCATAATCCTGACAACATATTAATACCAGCTTCAAGAAAATGTAGAAACAACTGCCTTCTGAACTTTACGAAAATTAAGACATCCTCCAATTTGATTTTTGTGAACTGTGAATGTAATTTTTTTCTTTGTTTTCTGAATTTAGTTTTTAACTGGAAATAGTCTGATCAAAATAGAAGTTGAAGAATTAACAGTACTCCCCACCCCTCTTTTTTTTTTTTCTTACAAGCTTTGGAATGTGCTCTGTTTTCACATTGCAATGAATCAGCCAGAAACCACTTTTTGTTGTCGCCTCTCAGTCCCATGGTGCGTTCTTAGATTTTGATGTCTGATAAAATGGAGGTGCATAAGGATCAGGCAGGAACATGGAAACTATTCCTCTAATGGTCAGATAGGAAGAAACAAAAGCAAGTTATGTCTTCTTAGCAGTTCTAGGACCCAGGGAACAAGTTTTCCAAAGTTGCCATTGTGGGCTGTGACTGACCGAGTGATGGATGGGACCCAGTGAGCTTGTGTCTAGGTTCAGGGACTCACTGAGCTTGATGTGGGGACAGACCTGCCTCTCAGTGCTTCTTCCTGCCAAAGCTGGGGTTTCTAATTTTCATTGAAACCCCAGGGCCATCTTAAGCATGACCAGAAAGCACCTTGCATGTTAAACCCTATCTAATTATGTAAAGCATCTAAACTTGAGACACATAAATCGTGCTCATTGGAGCAACTTGTTTTGCTAAGATTCTCCGGTCCAGTGAAAGATGAAAGCAAATAAGGGAGAGATTGATCTCCAAGCGCTTTTATTGTCGGTGTTCCACACGTCATAAAGTTTGAGCTCATTAAAGGAAATTCCATAAACAAGTTTAGTTAAGAGCGATGAAGTAACTGTACCTTCCTGGAGCTTCTGCTAAACTCCCTTTCCGCTTGCCATTACAAGGGCCTGATTAAGAAAATACCAGCAGGATGTGTGAGAAGGAGGGATAGACTTCAAGTGCAAACCATACAGATGCTTGATGGATGAGTAACCAGACATGGGAATGTGGCATATCTGCTCAGAGAATCTGTTTTGTCAATCTCTGTCTACTCATTTGAGTAAAATCTGCTGCCTTGTTGTGTCATGGTTGCTCTCTTTTGGGGGTCAGACTGAATGAAAAGTGCATGATCGGTTCTTCTCCCCTTGGTACATAGGAGCATCCTAAGTATGCGATAAATGGAAGGAATTGAAAGGAAATCATACTGGAAAGATCGTGGGTACCTGTCACTTCTTCTTTTTTTTTTTTTTTTACTGCTAGGCTTATGAAATAACTTTAAGTTTAATGGCCTGTCACTGTGGATTTAATAATGATGATGTTGGTCAATTTTTATTTCAGATTGAGACAGATTTGGGAGATGATTGTGAAGGGCATAGGGAGAGAAAAGGGGGGAAAAGGTTCTATTAATTATGTTTTATTGTAAGATTTTCAGGAACTAGTTAGTGTTTCCACATTAGTAAACACAGTCCCCCATGTCAGCATCATGTTTGTAAGGATGAAGTCATGGGAAGTGTGTCAGGTGCATAAAGAAGGATATGGTTCATGTTCTTTGCACCAGCCACTGCGGGGGTGTTGAAAAATGGAAAGGTGGGTAAGGAAGCTTTCATTTATTTTGAAAATAAACACAAACTATCCGCTGATCTTGGAAAAAAAAAGATCTTAGCATATAATATTCCAGAATCTACAGTTGGCCGTTCCTAGAAAGTTCCCCTGAAATTGTGAACTGTGTCTTCTTAACTCTAATTTTACATTTGGTTGCTTCAGTTGATCTTTTACTTTGGGTCCTCTTTGTAGCTATTATTAGGAAATATCAGCAACCAAGTTTTTGTTCGCACTTGGGCACACTTTTACCTGGTTGATTCAAGACCATCTCTCAGATTCTGTAGCAGGTGATCAAGAGTACAGGCATGCTTCGGGGACAGATCATTTGGGGTCAAAGGTGGTCCCTGGGGAAAGCCGGGATGACTCAGCCAGTTGAGCGCTTGTTTTGCAGCCCTAGGATCCAAAAATCCAATCCCAGCCCCAGCCCATGTAGACCCATATGCTGAACTGAGTTGTGCCTCCAGTTCAGTTCATACCAGGGAAAACTTCATGCAGGAGGTCCCGGCCCAGTTCCTGCCCTGTGCAACCCTGCGCCGCCCCGTGCCCACCTGTGGAATGAAACTATGTAGAAAACCAGTGATGTGCAACTCTGGAGACTGCTCGGGGCCCTCGCCCTTCTCTCTCTCTCGGTCAGAAACAATAAAAATTTTAAAAAATAATAATTAAAAAAAGGTGGTCCCTGACATGTACCAGATGCACGATCAGGCCTGGCAATTTACTGCTCAGAGTTGATGGTCCTCATTTCTAAGGTAAGGCTAATAAGAGTGCCTATGGAAAAGGGGCGTCGTAAGGATTAAACATCGTGTGTATAAGCGGGGTACCTGGTACGTAGGAAACACTTGGGATACTTTAGTCGTCATTTTATTGCTACCACCAGATTTAAGAAAATTTCTCCCATAGGGCTCCTTTGCCACCTGACCAGAAATGTTAATGACCCTTGAAGAGTGACTGTAATCCATTAATGTTTTTGGACGCTTTACCTGCATCTTGAGCCAAGTGATCACTAGTGATTAACAGAACTGTCTCCCTTCCGAATCAAAGAGGTGATATTTTGCGTTACTGTGTTAGCAGTGGTTTACATTGCCTTTTTTGTTCTCTTTAGCCTGCAAGATTGGGTATTACAAGGCCCTGTCCACAGATGCCAGCTGTGCCAAGTGCCCACCCCACAGCTACTCCGTCTGGGAAGGAGCCACGTCGTGCACCTGTGACCGCGGCTTTTTCAGAGCTGACAATGACGCTGCCTCTATGCCTTGCACCCGTAAGTTGTGGGCTTGTCTCTCGTTTCTGCGATGCCAATAGCTTTCATTACGACCTAGCAGGGCACTGCCAGGCCTTCTCACAGGCTATCTGTGCAGGGGCCCACTTAGATCCAACAGGCATCTTTTCTCCATCAGAGCAGGGGAAGTGCTTATGAAGAGAATGGCTCTTTCTCGCAGTGGCTGCTCTGGTTGCCTTTAAGATGCGCAGCTGCCAGCAGACCACTTTGTGGAGCAGAGACGGAGCGTCCAGGCGTTGTCTGACAGAGTAATTAGAGCTGAAGGTGGAATTTATAGATGGCTTTCCCATTTCATTGAGGACTCTTGGGGAAGCTTGACGGCTGCAGGGGAAACAGGTACAGGGCCAGGATCTGGGGGTGGGATCATGTGTGGACAAGTGGTTTCAGTTTTGTGTGTGACTCTGAGGTCACAGCTTGCATTGTCATTACCCTTCTTCTTGCCTCATAGTTTCGTATTTGTAACATGAAGGCTCAGATCCTTGTTTAATGCTAGGCACTCAATAGGTGCTGGGTTAATGAATGCATGGGGTTGGCACCTTGGTATTCAGGGGAGTAGAGAAATTTTTTTCTTATGCTTTATATGGGCAGTGTTCCTAGGTGGTAACATTCCTTTCATGTACACTCAGGGATTCTCGGACCTTGCAATCGCTATGGCCTAGACCAGGACAGGGAGTGGTGTGTCTAGGTATTCTGCCTGTGTGTTTCCCCTCGGTGTATGGAGGGACGGAGCCTAGGGTCCAGGCACACAGGCATTCCACAGGTTTTGGCTTTGTTTCTCAGCACACCATTTAGTCTCTGAGTGACTGTTTAGCCTTTTAAATCTTAGCCTCCTCTTCTGAGGAATGGAGTGGATAATAACACCTCCCTCATGGTTATGGCTACTTAACACCATCTCGTGGCTTACATACTATATAAAAGGCATAAAATGATACATTTTCTTTAGTCTACAAGGGCTGTCTGGAAATAATCCAGCCATTGTCAATATAGCGAGAACCGTTACATGGCTGGATACTTTCCAGACGGCCCTCGTACTTTAGTTTTTACTATCATGATGACTATGATTTTGTTCCCTGATGCTATAAATTCCGCCTTGGCCAGCCTGGAGCCAATATGGTATTTTATAGCTTGGGAGCAGTGGGGCCAGTTATCAGGTTCTTATCTAGTCCAGTCAAGGACCATCTTAAAAAGGAGTGGGGACAGAGATTTTAGGTCTACCCCAAATGTGTGCTGACATTACCATACCCCCTGGAGTCATTTTTATAACCAGAGACGACAATAATCATAACAACAGCAACAATAACAACAACCATTTTATAATTATACCCAGGGGATATATTTACTAGGCATTTTCAATAAACCTTATTATGGGGTGCAGATTATAATAAATCAATACGCTAGAGATCAGCTTTATTTTATAAAGGAGACAACTGCCAGCTCAGAGATGATAGAGCGCATGCCCAAAAACTCCACCCAGCATGGTGAGAGGGCGGTACTACCAGCAGGCTCCCATCACGCCTGTGAACTGATGGACACGAGCTTCCCGAAGCCCCGCCCAACCTCCTGGAGGGGAGGAGTCTACTCTAGGGCCAGCCTTAGGAGTCAGAGTAAATGGGCCAAGATTCCCTCATCATCTTTTTCTGGTCCTGCCATAGACTAAGTACTTTCTCTCGATGGCCTCATACATCTCACATGCTCAAGTCCCAGCTTTTCTATTTTCTTCTCTGCAATCTAAATATTCTTATCTTATGTGCCATTGTGTGTGATTACTTTAATAAGAAACTTTTCTCCTCTATTCACACCCACTGCCAGCAGTTATTCCAGTTGTGGGATTTTCGAAAACTCACAGGAAATATTATATTATGGACTGACAGTGAGATAATTGCCCTCCATTTGCATCAAGCAGTCCACCGCCTACCAGCTACACAGATGATGGCTTATCTAGGATGAGGCTCAATTGTGTTATGAGCCTCATAAAATGCAGCTTTGATGGCAAGATAGCCTGGCTCTTTCTTGCCCATATTTTTAGTCTCGTGATTCTAATCTGTTGCCTAGCATTCCAGGGTGCCAGGGACCTATCTCTTAATTACTGCCGCTTGCTGTGTGGAAGTTTAGGGAGACCCCAAAGATTGCCTCATGCTTGAGTTACTGGAACATTTGCCATATGTGTAAATGTAGTAGTTGAACCCTTGGAATTTTATGTTTCTGCCCAAATGAATGAATTGTTAGCTTAATCTTGAGGATGCAAATGAGAAAAGGCAAAAATTGACTTTTAGCATATGGGTAAAACAAAAAGTCCAAGAACAGAAGTAACTCTTGCATTTTGTAGAGATTGTTTCCAACAGTATAAGAGAGAGGAATACTGGTAGCTTTTTGTGTCCTTGATAAAAGGTTCATGAAAATACAAATGCAATATATGACCCTTTTTCTCCTGGTCTACCCTCTTGGAAGCCCCCCTACACTTCACTGACTTAAACTCTTAGCATTATTCTAATGTTTATTGCATTCCTGTGACCCCAAATTCAGAGAAAACATGGTGCTGATGTGAACATCACAGACTTGTGAGATGGTTTAACCTCTCTGAGCCCCAGTTTGCTCATCTGTAAATGGGATTCTTACTGTCTACCTAAGGCAGGGGCAGGGGAGTTTACAAATTAAATAAGAAAATATTTGCAAGGGAAGCCAGGATGGCTCAGTGGGTTAGGCGCTCACTTTGTAGCCCTGGGAACTGAGGATTGAACCCCGGCCCTGGCCCGTGTGGACCCATATGCTGAACTGGGGTGTGCTTCCCATGTGGAAGGCCCCCAATTTGTTTTTTGTCCCCTGGTTTGGCCCCTGGCTCAAGGGGGCATGCCTCCCATGCAGGAGGCCCCCAGCCCAGTTCCTGCCCTGCGCAGCCCCCATCCACCTGTGTGGAACAAAACCATGTTGAAAACTGATGACGAACAACTATGGAGACTGATCTGGGCCCTCTACCCTTCTCGCTGTCTCTCTCTGTCTCTGTCAAAAACAATAAAATAAATCTTAAAAAGAAAAGAAAAGAAAAGAAAATATTTGCAATGGTCTGGCCCATGGTAGGGCTTTAACTAATTTTGGCTCGCTCTCTCTTTTTTATTCCAGCTGGTCACTTCTGCCCCCAAATTCCCTCCTCAGCATATTGCCAATACATGTCTCTGCTTCTCTATGGTGATGGGCTTGCTTGACTGCACACTTAAATTGCCCAATGGCTGTACTGCATTCCCGAATCTCTAGGGGTAGGACTGGGGCCTCAGTATTTTCACCATTGTACTATACAGACAAGGTAGAAACCACTTCTCTACAAAGTTGAAGTTTTAAATTCTTTCCTTAAATAAAAAAAAATTTTTTTATTAATTGTTCAATGTATTGGAGTGGTGGCCACCCACCCACCTGTGTGGAACGAAACCTGATGAAGTACAACTATGGAGACTGCTCTGGGCCCTCCCCCTTCTCTGTCTTTCTCTATCTCTGTCTGTTTCCCTATCAAAAACAACAAAATAAATCTTTAAATTTATTGGGGTGACATCGGTTGGTAAAAATTACATAGGTTCCAGGTGTACAACTCTACATTACATCGAAGTCTATATTGCATTATGTGCTCACCACCCAAAGTCAGTTTTAAATTTAAATTTAATAAACATTAGCTACATAGGACTCGGAAGACCTCCTTCGAGATAGCAACAATCAGGGAGGTGACCATATTTTGCTAGCAGCAGAATTTGAATGCTTGCTAGCCTACTGCTCTCCCTCGAGGCTTCCCCGTTCCTGATGAATATAGTGGACCTGCACTGTCCAATACAGTAGCCACCAGGTGCGTGTGGCTATTTAAATTTAAACTTGTAAATTTTGGTTAAAATTCTGGTTAAAATTCACTTTGTACTTCTTGCTTGCCACATTTCAAGAGCTCACGAGCCTTCCGCGGTTAGTGACCACCACATGGGACAGCACTGTGATGGGATATTTCTGTTATCGCAGAAAGTTCTGTGGAACAGCGCTGCAGTAGACGTTTCAATAGTGCAGACAGTGGGAGGTTCTCAGAATCTCTTGTTCAAGTAACCCACAGAATAAAGCCCGGCCCCCTTGGCCCACCCCCGGCTTTATGGGAGTCTTTTGACAAGATGTGGGGATGGCAAGGGCGTAAACATCAGGGATCCTTTCACACTGACTCCAGCTTCTAATCACTTCTTACCAGTTGGTTAAGCCAGGTGACAAACCCAATCCCTTTGGGCTGACAGCCATGATAATCAGGCACCTTCTTTGTTCATTATGCTGTCTTTAACCCTGGTCCTCTTCTGCAGCCCTGCATTTAGTGATCGCTCACTGTGACGGCACACTAATGAAGAAATAAAACACACTATCGGGGACTCGTTCTGCTAGCCAAAGACAGACTCTGCTCCACTGGCTTGTAAAATCAGGTTTTTGTTCTCGTGGAGAGTGATTAGGCCAGGTAAACACAAGAAGCACGGTCTCATTTAGAAGGAAACGCCTAAGAAGTTCTTCCCACCATCTACATTGCTAGAGAACTTGGGAGAATTTGGTGGTAAATCAACTTTCTTTTGGGGAGGACTTTGAGTCTCTGGTTAGGCTAACATCAGTGGCAGCTGGTGCGATAGATACCATTTCAGTGGAAGCGTCATCAGAAATGTCTTAAGAAAATAATCCATACCTGTTAGAATCGAGTTAGAACCAGGCCTGTGAAAATTAATGTGCATGGAAATCACCCAGCGATGAGTAGAAGGCATTTGTAACAAGTTCCCGGGTGCTGCTGGTGCTGCTGGCTTATGGACCGCTTCTCTGTAGCGAAGAATTGGATCCTTTCTGATGGGTGGCGGGAGATGGGAGGCCCTCTCATCCAGGCCTGTAACTTTCTGAATTGTTCTACTCAGTGATAACTCTTAAGGAGATGCTTCCAGGGTTCTCTGCACATTCGCCCTAAATGGAAATGAAATACTTCATTTGCCTTCCAAATGAAAAAAGTGCACCAGGTTTGAAGTTGCATAATCCAATACCCTCACTGTGGAGCTTTGTATCATTTTATTTTTTCCCGCGGTCCTCACTGGGTGACTGCCAGAGTGGAAATGTAAGTGTTCACCGGAAACATGTGTGCCAGTCAACAAAGGCAATGGGGTTTTGGGGGACACTGTGATAGCAAAGGCAGACATGAAGATCGCGATCCGCACAAGGATGCCATACGTTGATGAAGGAATTTTGATGTTGTGAATCATTTTTTAGAAGGAATTTCAGTGTGACTTTTCTTTTTTGTGAATGTCCTTTAACTCTACAGATCACCAACACTCCCCTTCCAGATCTCTTTCACCTTCCCCTTTTGCTTCCCTGTCATCAGGAATGCAGTCTGGCAATCAGCAGTGTTGGAAAAGTCAACAGCATGCTTGTACAGGAAGACTTTGAGGATCTTAGTCATTTAGCCTCTTGTTCTGTGATTAGAGTAGAAAAGTTTTCTTCTCCCCCCACCGCTAAAGCAGTATCACTCTTAAGGTAACTTTTCAATCCTTGATTGTGTTTCAACATGTACTAGGGTAAAAATGCATCCTCAAAGAACTAAATTGGCTTTGTATATCTAGGAAGAAATAGCTAATTTGTTATTTTGCCAGCTTTCCTGGAGAGCACCATTACCAGGGTGGTTGTCGGTATTTTTCATTCGGAACTCTGTCCTTGTGCTTCTGGGTGCTCTTTATTTAACTCGTTTGAAGAAACTTATTAGAGCCTCATGATTGGGAGCCCTGTGTAAATGAGAGATTATTATTTTAGATTGCCACACTTGAAGGGCCTTCACAAATCTGTCTCCAACTAAACGGCCTTGAATAATTCAGTCAGCTGTGCCAAACAAACAAAGAGTGATTGATTGATACTTAGACGTGGCCTAAAATATTCCAAAATTGCAGCTTTTAAGACAATTTATACTGGAGTTGCTTAGAGCTAATGAGGACACATTTACCAAGATCTCTGACGAAAGGTCCTAGTTTTAAAAAGCTTTGTGCAGTTTTAGGTTATCGAGAAATTGAAATAGCCTAGCTCCAAACAGCAAACATCACTTACTTTGTCTCTACGTTTGCCTTTTCTAATTGAATTTAGTGTGCCACTGTATTTCCTCCAGAAAGTGTATTGTTCTAAAATTACCATTTCAGTTCTATTACTCAAAGCCCCAGCTTCTAATGCTTTCTGACAGTTATCAACATAATGAACCATAATGAAATGATGAGCAATCTTCGGTGGAAACCCAATGTGGATCCCGGTGGTGCTGTATGACTGTGTTGTTAAAATCTGAATGCAAATTAAAATAACATCGTCCTTACTTGTTTCCAAGGTCAGGAGAATCTGAGAAGGGCTTTTTTTTTTTTTTTTTCTGTAAGTGCTTTACTTTTGGAAATCTCGCATCCATTTTCAAACAAACCCTTGAAGGTATGATGTGCAGCTCAACTCTCTACCCCAAAGATTTCCATGCTTAGCAGCCTGGCTGAGGGATTTTGGGGAGGGATGTCTAGCATGAGGCTTTGATGTTAAAAAACCATAGGATAAAAGGCAGTCTTTGGTTTCAAGTAAACTACTTTTTTTTTTCTACCCCCAAACATACTTTTTGCTTCAGAGCTGGAAGTAACTAATAATAGAATGATAGAGAAAAGGACATTCTCTGGAATTGGTTAATGAGAGTGAAGTTAGTGCTAGTGAAAGGCTAGTTATAAGAAGAGGGAGAAGAAAGGCCAGCAATTCACCAAGTTTTGTTAATGAAAAGTGTTTCAGAAGACCCACTGGTTGACCTCTAAGCATTTCACATTTTATCATCCATGCAGTCAATCATTTTCATGCACACATTTTAATGAAAACTCTTGAATCTCAGATTTACAGGGGAATTTATTTTTATGTTATCAAATTTACAATATTAGAGTGTAGTTTCATACTACATTTCATTGGTCGGAGGAGGAAAACTCAAAATGAAACACCAGCTCTCCTATTGCCATATCATGTGACATGGTCTCTAGTTCAGAACATATGGTCCTACTGCCTGTTAACCAGTTAATAAACCAGCGCCTGTCCCCTGGAATGTGCATGCTGATCAAAGCAACCAAAGATATTTTGATGATTCAGATGCAGCCTTCGTCAACCAGTTCCATTTCTAGGCTGTTCCTTTAGTTAGAGCCCAAGAGTTTAAGGTTGGACATTGATGAAAAGTGAAGGAGCCCCAACCATGTCTCTTCCTTTTGGATTACCTTTCTGCATTTTGACTACTGACGAGGGGGGAAAAAGTACATCTAGAAACCTTAAGTGTATGATTCTTGTCCAGAGAAAACTTAGAATAAAATGGAAAAGATCACCATGTGAGCTGAGTGAAAAGCATTAGATTGGATTAACCCATGGCTGATCTCTTGCCATTTGGTAGTTGGCAAAATGTTTTAAAGCTTTGGGCTATTTAATAAAGATCAGGTCTCATCTCATTGAATTATTTGCTTTAAAGCAATGCCATTTTTTAGTGTCCTCTTTACTCCCCAGTGTACTTCGCACTTCATAGGGCTTCATAGTACAATTGGGTTCAAATGGAAAATGCACAGGTTTGGCGAACGCTAATGTATGCCCAAGTGAAAGGCTTGAATATCTGGCAGTGCCATTTAGTCAAGTTGTTACAATTTTCCCACTACCTTGAATAATTAAGAATGGCTTGTTATCAACCCAGCCCTGTCATTTCTGGGTAACACTTTTGACACTGTTCATAGAAGTCATACAGTGGTTGTGCACAGCTTGCTTCTATGAAACAGGGTCAATTATACATTTTCCTGAGATCCCCTGGGGTGAGAACTAGCTACCTTCTTGCCATCAGCATTTTGATTTCCTTTTCATAGTTGATTCTTGTTCTACCTGCTATATCTGTGCAGCTCAGCTGAAGATGAACTGAGGGAAGAGTCCTGTTGCATAGATATAATGGCCGCCCACCCCCACCCTCCTGTGTGGATGTAGGAATCGGGAGAGGGGGCAACTCAGCTAAAAGAATAGCGCCATCCAGGAAGCGACACCAGAATCGTTAGCGTCAATCTCAGGGAAGCTGGGAGAGAAGGGACTTAGGGTGAATTGAGAAAGTTAGAAAGTTCCAGCTTACTCTACAAAGAATTCATAGTTACACTTCCTTTTCTTTCTTTTTTTTTTTCTTTGAATTGTTTATATCTCTGTGACTGGAGTCATTTTAGTCTTGAAATCAGGGTTTCTCATTATAGCTTTGCTGTGTTAATTTGGGTGAGTTGTTTAATTGAGTTTCAGGAGGCTGTGGCTAATAAATACTTGTGTGTCAGATTTTGTTCTGGGGATGAAGTAACAAAGTATGAAAAAGTACTTCACAGGAATGGCAAATTAACTCACAGGCTGGTGAATTCTAAAACAAAATACTCATGGTTTAAAAAATAGATGTATTGCTTTTTTTCTGTCTTTCATGCTGTAGCTTCCTCATGGATAACTGAGAGTTTACTTTGTAAAGTACTTCATCCATAAACTAGTCATCTTAAATTCAAGAAACTGAAACCCCAATTAACCCTGGAAAGAAAAGACAAAAGGTTCCCAGAGAGGAGAATGGAAAAGCAAATATACACTAGAAAAATACATAGTGGCAAAATTTCAGCAAGCAGTTTCCTCTACCAGAAGCCAAGAGTTTTTCAAGACAGTAATAAATGACTGATGGATCCAAATGGTTCTGTGTTTTAATGATGGGCAATTCTGCTTTGTCTCTATCTGTTGTTAAAACACATAAACTGCTATGATAAAAGGTTATATGCTATTCATATATCTTGGGAGAGGTGTCCCTGAACAGCAGTCTTTATGTAAACTAACCCACAGCAGCAAGGGCTGAGAGAAAGCAATTAGTGAGGGCAACATATACAACTGTCAGTGGGGAAAGTGTGGGCTTTATTTTAGTCAAAACTTACACACCCCACTTCCTCTGCC
>PVKE010017832.1:0-30294 GCA_004027555.1 Craseonycteris thonglongyai
CTAATCTGAGCCTACATGAGGACTTTTACACAAGTGCTATGATATAGAAAAGACATCTTTTCTTTTTTTGAAGGGTTTTATATTCATAAGATATATTATTGAGTTTGTTAATTGCTATGATCTAAGTCTTGTACTGCCAATAGCAAACTAGCCTTCCATTTGAGAGAACATTTCCTAGAAATAGAAACACAGAAATTTTATAATATTGGAAACTGTGCCCCCATCCTGCCATGCCTGAGATCACTCCTGTTCTTTGAACCTTTAGATAAATAAGCAAAATACAAACAAACAAACAAAACAAAACAAAATAAAAAACAAAATACCTTTTTTCCCTAACTCCCCGAGTTGGAGTAAAATTTCTGTTACTTTCAACTGAAAGAGCCACAGCCAATAGATAAATTTGCACATGAAAATGAGATATGGCAGGCAGCAGACCTTAAACTGTGGAGTTGACTGAGCTCAGGAGAAATGTATGTGGTCATAAAACAGTTGATTAAACTGTGTATGTTGGTTTAGGGATACAAGTCAGGCTGTAGCGTCAGGGAACTTAGATTTTAAAAAGTACTCGGTACCTCTGCTTCTTGTCAAAGTAAAGTAACAGTGACTAGACTTGCCCTATTGCCTCAAAAATCCAAATAATAATAAAAAAAATGAAACAATGATTTTCACACATTAACAGCAGGTGGCACAGGGCAGTGATTTCTGAGTGAGAAAAATATAGTGGCTTGAGCTCTAAGACTGATGCAGTTACTACCTAGAACAAGTTTCAAGGATGCAGTGCAGAGAGAAGGAAGTCAGGTTGAGACCAACCTTCTCCTGAGTTGGAAACAAAGCAAAATTGAAGGTTCGTGGAGACTAAAAAGATAGCTCAAACAGAGAATCAGAGATAGAGTGAACTGAAAATTAATAGAGCTCTGGAGTTCTTCAAAGTTTCTCCCCACCTTCACTAAATCTTTATTGTATGTATATGAAGAAATTAGCAAAAGCCATGGAAAGAATCACCCAAAGGAGTTAAGTAGAGCAATCATTGGAATTTAAAGGAGGCAATAATTGGTATTTTCTCCAGAATACAAAATGGAGTCCTCAGATCAGAAGGGTATTGACTCACAAGTGGGTGAATTTAGCCTTAAAATCTAATCTGGTTCCACTGAACAAAGCTTTTAAGCAAGTCTCAAAAAACAAACAAAAAAAAAAAAAACTGAACTGTCCCAGAATAAAACTCAAGAATATTTTTTAAATACATGAATATTCAGCAGCCAACAAAGTAAAATTTTAAATATCTGTCACACAGTCAAAAATTACCAGGCATTCAAAGAATGATGGGGAGGGGAGTGCAGGAAAATAGTATTTGTAATAAGTAGGAAATAATTCATCAATCAAAATGGAACCAGAAATGATACAGATAATAGAATTAGTTTACATGTACCTGTAAAGAATTATAACAACGTATTTAATATGTTCACAGTATAAAGACAACACAAGCTTGTTAAGGAAAAACAGGAGAGATAGAAAAATGATGCAAATTGATCTTCTAGATATGAATAATACAATGTCAAAGATTAAAAATACCTGAAGAAACTCCAACCAAAAGAGAGGTAACAAACCCTTTGAGGGCGGGGGGGAATCAAATTTTACCATGTTCCACTTTAGTTCCATTTCCTCATTTGTAAATAGGAATAATAATAGAGTCCATTGTATTGGAGTGTCCATTGCTATGAGGATTATATGAGCTAACAAGTACAACTCAGAACAATCCTTGGCATATAAAAAGGATTCATTAACATCTACTACTAATAATGCTAAAACAGGAATATCTTATATACATATTTCACCTCTTTGCTTGGCTGTATTCTATGTCTTCCGTGAATTCTCAGCTAACTGCCTGCTTAGGCAATCCAATTGCCTATCATCATTTCCATTAACACGTCCAATTTGACTGAACTTCTTCTTGTCATCTGCAACTGCATATGATAATAATGCTTATCTCTCCCATGGGCAAATCTAGATTCTGCTTTTTTTCCCACTTGGTTTACTTTATCCTGCTGTTTATCAAATTTACTGTTCTCTTGGTGACAACAGGGAACCTTAAAAGTCATCTAGTCCAATCACTAAAACTCCCACTGTGATTGGTATTATAAAGAATTTATTTTTCTGATTTAGAAGTTTATTTCAGACAAGATATAATATATATGAGCCAGTTTTGCACAGTTTTTATTACTGAAATACCTAGCTTGACAAAATCTTGTAATATAAACCATTATATTTTAGTTTACATACTATAATATACATAATATATTATAAAATAATAACACATAAAATAATATATTATATAATACAATGTTGTAGTATAGAGTATCTTACTTCTACCCTGGATTTATAAATGCAATTTCTGCTAATGAAAAGAAAGGAGCTAATTACATTAATAACAACTATAATTTAGGGGCAATTTACACGCCAAAGGAAGGTTTTTATGTTCTATCTCATTCAATTCTTACACAACTATATAGAATATTTACCATTGATATCCATATACTGCAGATGAGAAAATTAAGATTGAGAAAGTTGGTGATCCTGGATTCCAATCCATGCTTTTCTAATGAAAGAACTTATAATAGTTATTAATCACTCTGCTATACTGAATACTTTTTATTGCACTTTGAATAATATGTTACCAAAGCACAGAACAAATAGATCCACAAGATTAAAGTTGAGAGGATGCTGAAAATTTACAGATATAACTAAATCCTGGAGGAAGAGGACAACTATATCTTGAATCATCCATAAAGTCTGAATTAGCATGAGGTCTAACTGTAGTTAGAAATCAATTTTCTTCCTAGTTTTTTTCATAGCTTCTCTTTCCCCATACTTTAAACTGTCCTAGTCTGCTTTCCTACTGTGACTTATTTCCAGTAATGTATAGTTGAGGTAATAGCATCCTCATACCTGGTGGGCTACATAGCTATGCATGCTGAGAATGGTAAGTATCATGAAGACTGTGGAGGTACATACAAGCCATTGCCACTTTAAAAATGAAGACATAAGTTTTGCTGATATGGGAGCTGGCCAAAGGCAATAACATCAAAACCACAGGAACATCCTCACATGTAAAAGAAAACTCAGTCAGTAGCAGACTGCCAGAGTACTCTGATGAAAAAGTACATATTTTAGAAAAGTAGCTTCTTCTATTTGTTAAACCATGTGCTTTCAATCATAAAATACACAGTCATTTGGTTGTCCTACAAACATGTACTCAGTATCTAGTCAGGTACTGTGCTTGGTACAGAGAGTACAAAATAAATGGATTAATGAATGCCCCAGATCTCAAAGTTTTCACAGTCTAGTAGGAAGATCAAATAAGTAAATGCTTTGATGCTCAACAGCAGAATACCACCAGAAACATACTTGCACTCAAACAAATGTGGGTTTGTTATTTGCTGCTACAAGAGAAACCTCATGCCACAAGGAACAAAGGAGAATCTCAGAGGGTATTGGGGAAACTTGTAATAGGATGTGGGTTGATGTTAGATAATTTTGGAGAAGATTCAAAAAAAGCAGGGGTTTGCTTTGAATTAAGTACTGTCAGAAAGTGGAAACAAATTTATAATTGGGAGCTCAATAATTTTTATTTAGGAGAAGGGAGGAATGGAATGGACCTGAACCTATAATGGATAAAAAGAAGTAGCCACTCATGTTAGCTGGGAAAGAGGGATGTGTGGCTATTTTTGTGGTTAGCACAATGTTCTTGTTTTGATCTGTGCTCAGATTATGGATTGTACTTGTTTGTGTTTTAATCTATTCAAGTGGATTATCCAAAGACTAACCTGATAAGATTTTGATATCCTGTGAAAATGTTATATTCAGCAGGCCCATGGTGCTATAAGCTATTTTTTATTCTCAATAGTGAGTTGTATGACTTTAATAATTACTGAATTACAAGAATATACAAATGTTGTGGGAGTTTGAGAAACATACATCCTGCTTACCAATAGGTGTTCTTTAGAAAGGTTTGTGCAAATAGTGTCTTGAGTGATGCATACAAATTTATGGGTGAAGGAGAGATCAAAAGTCTTTTCCAAATAGAATGAAAGTGTGTAAGCAAATTTGAGTACACACAGCATGACATGGAGCTTTGAGTAGGACGGTATGCTAGAATAAATAAGAAAAGTCAGTCAATGAAACTGAGGCTGAGTCAGTAGGAACTGGTCAAGTCAGGAAGGAAACTTGGACTTCTTTCAGCTGGTAATGTGAGTCCATCAAAAATTATCTCAGGGAAGCTGGGATGGCTCAGTGGGTTAGGCACTCACTTTGCAGCCCCAGGGACCGAGGATCATATCCCGGTCCCGGCCGTGCTGACCCATATGCTGAATTGGGGAGTGCCCCTAGTTCAGTTCTCACCAGGGCGAAATCCTGGCCCAGTTCCTGCCCTGTGCAGCCCCGCTCCCACCTGTGGAATGGAACTATGTGGAAAAACCGATGATGTACAACTATGGAGACTGTTCTGGGCCCTCCCCCTTCTCTCTGTCTCTGTCTCTGTATCTCTCTCTCTGTCAAAAAAAAAAAACAATAAATAAATCTTTTTTTAAAAATTGTCTGAATCAGAAAAATACATAATTAGATATGTTTTTTAGAAGAAAGATTTTGGGCAGTTTTTTGGAGAACAAACTAGTTTGAGAAGAGGAAAATTACATAGACCAATTACAAAATTACTTTAGGAAAGAGATATGTTTAAATGTAGTCAGTATCAATGATATTGATAATAAAAGAACTTAGTTCTTAAACACTTAACCAATAGAGGACAGTGGAGAAATGATGCATTTCTAATTTAGAGTTAATCATACTTGGAGACTATAATCCTCTACTAAAAAGTAAGATGCATAAGAGTAGAAATCAGGTACATTATTCCCCACTGTATACCTTAAAACCAGTACAATATCCAGCACATGGTAGTTGCTCAGTGGATATTTGTTGAATTGTGAAAAATAGGTTGGGGAAGAAGATGCCAATGGAGGACAAGTAATAAATATTTCTAGATCATGGTGCTGGGTGGATGGTGATTTAATAAATTGAGATAAAAGAGCATATTTGTGGAAGAAGAAATTAGTTTGATTTTGCACAAGCACACAAAGCTGAACAGACTTTGTTAGTTTTGTATATTAAAATTTTCAAGGAGTATTTTTAAAATGAAAATAACCTGAAATATGTTGATTTAATTGAATAAGAACCCAGAGTCCCAAAAGTGCTACCTTATGTTAAAAGAGGTTAATAGCATTTCTGCCATGCTGAAAACTGTCTTGCAATGGATAAATCCCAGACTAATTCATTATATTTGGTGACTAAAGAGAGCTAAAAGGTAAAGTTCTGGAAAATATAATCAGCATATGAACTAAAAAACTTCTTGTCTTTACCATTCATTTTTTTCAGCCTTATTAAGGTATAATGGACACACAATAAGTTACACATATATGAAACCTACCATTTGATACGTTTTGACATATTTACACATCCCTAAAACTTCCACAGTAAGCTGTGTACATCTATTACTTCCAAAAGCTTCTTTGTGTTCTTTTGAAAGCTTCCCTCTTTCCTTTTATCACTCCACCCTTCTAACTCAGTTCCCAAGTGTGAGATTTTAGAATTTTTATAAATAAAATCCTATAGCATGTATTTTTTGTCTGCTTTCACTTAGCATAATTATTTTGAGGTTCATCCACATTCTGTGTATCAAATTTTTATTCCTTTTTTATTGCTCAGTAGTATTCCATTCACAGTATGCAAGCAATTTTTTTATGGGTTCTACTGTTGATAGACATTTAGGTTGTGTGGTAGTTTAAATTCTCTTATACTACTCCCTTTAAGAAATGGAGCCTAATTTCCCACTTTTTTTCATTGTGAGCTAGACTTAGTGATTCATTTCTAATGAATAGAATAAAGCAGAAGTAATTGTACAAAACTTTTGAAACTAGGTCACATGAACGTTTTGGACTTCCTTGCCCTTTCTTGACTCACCCACTCTGGGGGAGATCAGTTGCCATGATGTGAGAAAACTGAAACAGCTCCATGGAGAAGTCCATGTAATGAGAAATTGCTGTCTCCTCTCAACAGCCATGCAAGTAAGCCATGTTGAAAGCACACCTTCCAATTTCAGTCCAGTCTTTAGATGATCTCAGCCCCTTATTATTAATAGCTTGACTTCAGCCTCATGGGAGACCCAGAACCAGAACCACCAGGCTAAACTTCTTCCAAATTCCTACTCCACAGAAACTGTGAGATAATGTTTGTTGTTTTAAGTCAACTAAATTTTGGGGTAACGTGTTACACAACAATAGAAGTCTAATATATGCTGCTTTAGGTTTGGTGATATCACAAGTAAAACTGCTAGAAACATTTGTATACAAGTCTTTGTATAGATACATGCTTCCATTTCTTTTGGTTTACTATATATATTTGGCACAATTTTTATTTCACCTGATATTGTTTTACATTCAAGTGTTGAGTTGACCCAACAAGGTTATAAACTCCAAGTACATAGTTAATATTCCACGCAACACTCAGCCCCATGCTAATTGCCCAGTAAATGATCGATATTTTGAAGTTAGATAAATTGAGAATAATAAGTACTCAAATGACTTTCAGTAGGCACCTGAGAGGAGAAGGGAGAAGGTGATTCAATGTTGTCGAACATACTGACCTCTCCTGTCTTTAGCTAGTGAAAAGTGAATTGATTTACTTTAGGTCCAGGAAAAGAACATAGTTTGGAGTCTATAAATAAAGTTCAGTCCCAGGTGATATGAGTTCTAATTTGAATACTACACATAAATTGCAATAATTAACCCAATGTCATCCTAGTGAAAGTCTGTCATGACTTCTCAAAGTAGAAATAATACATGCCTCATTACATTGCTACATACTGTCCTCTCTCTCTTTCAGCTGCTTTGCAACCAATCTAAGCAGTGCTTTGGGAAATGACATTGAGAATTTTAGTTCGATTTATATTTCAGCTCTCAAATATGGCTGGAGCGAATTATGCTTGTAGAAATACATACAGGAATACCTTGGTTATGTTCAGTAGGTTTCTATGTGTTCAGTTCCTTTATCTGGCATGGAGGATGCTGAGCTTTCTAAAGGAGTGGAAATATAAAATTTGAAATAGCCAACTCCCTCAAAAAACTTGTTCTAGGAAAACAGGGTACTGCCAAAGTTACCCGCAATGTACTGATTGAGTCTGTACGTTAGTGCAAGATAGGAATCACTCCATAGTAGTTCTTAAGAGCCAGTAATAATAGGTACTCAAAATATATATGAGATTTTTTGTTTTGCATCTTCTTATGTACATCTTGCTTCTTTTCTGCCAATAAATTTGCTTAGGGCAGATTTACAATTGTTCAAACAGAAATGCAAAAAGGGAAAAATAATATTAATATATTTGGTGTCAGCTTTTGACACCAAAATTAAGCAACTTATTTTGTTTGTTTTTTGAGAAAAAGAGAACAAAAAAAGATTCTCTTAACCCCTTTATCTCTTCCTTTAGAGAGCCAAGACTTGTAATCCTAGTCATGATATTCTTCATAAGGGAAATCCCATCAACACAGGAAGAGGAAGACTGAGAAACAAACCCATTCTAGCTCTGATTGATTAGGAAGTGCTGTAGACACAGTAGAAGGGAACAGAGTGAATAGGAGAACTATCAAGGCTGCTGATATCCTCCCTGTCTCGAGCACCCAACTTCAAAGTACAGGCTCCTGGTCAGAAACAAAGGACTTTATGAATCATAGCAATAAGAGATTCCAGAGTGTCAGCATTTGTATAAGTTCCTCAAGCCTCCTTGGTCACAGAGTGATAGGAGGAGAGCCACCTTACTTCTGCATAATTTCCCTGAGATTGTCTGACCTTTGACTCATAGGTAGACATTGTCTTATTATCCTGGTCAGGAAACAGATCTGCCTTTTGTCCCACAGGGAGTCACTATCCTCCATGTCTATCTGCTATATAGTCAACCATGAAAAGATCATCAGAGAAGGGGCAGTCAGAGCCTCCAGGATGTGAAAACATGAGACCCGTAGAGGACTGTGTCCCAACTATGGATACCTAATAAAATCCTTCAAGGTCAGCATATTTCTCTCACTTTACAGAGAAGGAAAATGAAGGTCAGAGAAGTAAGGAACTCAGCTGAGGCCCCACAAAGGTGTATTTGGGATGTGTGCCCAGGCCTGTCTCCTTCCATACCCTCTCCCCACAAACCACTCCCAAGACTGATGAATGTTTGTCGTTTCTGTTTACAACAAAGCAAAAATCATGACTGAATCCTTCTGGGAAAAAAATTTCTATTAGCTTACTATGCCTTCCAGGATAACAAATGTTATTTCCTGAATAATAACCCAGAAAAACTAAAATTTTATAAACGCTCTTAGATGCCTCCCCCAAAATAGGGTGTCTTTACAATAGAACCCTAAATTCTATTGTCAATAGAAGACAGAGAGGGGGGAAAAAGAACTATTTTATAATGTGAAGAAATATTCTAGGAACCCAAATAAATCATTTTTCTTCTGTTGTCTACTTCCAGAAATCCAGCTGCTACAAACCTGGGAGGAGTGGTGAAAACTATCCTAGGGGTGGCTGGGAAGGAAAAGAGAGCACTTGTTTAAACCTGGACAGATTTGGTAGCTTGTCTACAAATAGCTACTGTCAATTTCTTCCTTCCTGTATATACATTTCATTCCCCTCAAGAGAAGTATTACTTATTTTTCTCCCCTCTGCCCCACTGTCTTGAATCTGGATTGGACTTAGTGAATTCCTTAAATAATTAAAGGAAACAAAAGTGATATTCCATGATTTCTAAGACTAGATCGTAAGAGGCCTTGCAGCTTCTGTCCAGGTCTCCCAAAACATTTGCTCTGAGGACAGTGTAAAAAAGTTTGACTACTCTGAGATTGCCATGCTGTAAGCAACACAAGTTGGCCTAAGGGAGAGATAGACGTTCAGCTTCTCTTACACTTTCAACCATCCTGGCCCAAACACCAGCCACATGTTGGAAAGTCTAGTCCCAGCAAATGCAATATATAAAAAAAACAGAGTAACTCAAGCAACAGGCAGAACAAAGGTCTCATGCATGGGGCCCCATTGGGCTGTGGTAGACACCTCCAGTTACCATCACTATGCCACATCCAAACCGCTAACACAAATCATACACAAAAAGAAATGGTTTTTTTGTTTTATGCCATAATGTTCTGGGATATTTTGTTAAGAAGCGATAGATAATGGCAACAATAGGTATAATTGAAACACATATTGGAAGATTGGTTTAAAAAATAAACTTTAGGGTAAATGTTCAAAAAAAATTGTAAGTTTCCATTACGAGCTAATTAAATTTTAAGGGGCAATTAAAATTTAAAAATGAACGTTTTACAGAATTAATAGGATTAGATTTCTAATGATGTTTGAAAACTCAGATACTAACTGACCTAAAGTTGGTAATTATCATTCTAGCCTAGCATATCTCAGCCAAGGGTGATTTTGCCCTCCAGAGTACGTTTGGCAATGCCTTGGAGATACATCCGGTTATCATACCAGGGATTAGGAGTGCTATTAGTGTCTAGTGTGGTGGTGGCGAACCTATGGCACTCGTGCCCAAAGTGGCACGCGGAGCAATTATTTTGGCACGCGGAGCTGTGAATACTATTTAAAAAATTATTGTTTATGCTCTTATAGACATAAAAATAATCGATACCTCTATCTCACTCGATGGGTTGGCATGCGAGTCAAGTGAGTATACTCTTATTTCATAAACTTTGGCACTCAATCGCCAAAAGGTTCACCACCCCTGGTCTAGTGGATAGAGGCCAGGGATGCTGCTAAACATTTTCTCATGCACTGGTCAGCCCCCAACAGCATAAAATTATCCAGTCCAAATTGTTAGTGGTGGAAAATTTGAGAATTCATGTTTTAGGATACCAGAAACAACTGTATTTGAGTAAATTGCAACCCATTTCTTGGGTAAATTCATAACTTCTTACATTTGAAGAGAAGCTTTTCTTTGTCAAATTCTCTTGACTAAAATAAATCTTAAACGTGTATGTAAATTGGAGCATATGATTCTGAGTCTAATATATGTACATTTCTTCATATATTTATTTGGCATTTTATTTGCAGTTGACAATGCACTAGGCACTCTGGATTTCAAAATAAGTTTCCTGCCTTCCATGAGCATCTAATGTGGAGAGGGACCAATGAATGGTCACATTACCATAGGATAATTGTAGGATTAGAAGTTGAAAAATAGAACCAAAAAAATCAATATACTCATAAGCACAATATTCTCAGAAAAGTCTTCAAGAGGAAGGAGCTCTGGGTTGAGGCTACATGGATAAGTAGAAATATTTCAGTCTGAAGGCCTGAGAGACACAGACTTCCTAACAGAGACACCATGAAAAAGCATAGCTGGTATACAAGTCTAATTACTGTACAAAATAAATTATGCTTTCCTTTAATAGTGTATGGAGCACATCATAACTAAAATCATTGTAAGCTTTTGAAAATTTAATTGGAAAATATAACAGCTGATAACATAAATCTCAGAGGGAAAATAATCAGAAAAAATAAATAAATTTTCAGCCAGAATCTAATTTTCCTCACGGTCCAGAGATTAAAAATATAAAATACAAAAATCAACAAGGCAAGTTTGACAATTGCTAAGAAGAAATTTAAAACAAAAAAAGCTTTTTGAGGACCCAAGGCCCATATTAAATGTAGGAGTAAATAATAAAGGGGTATTGTAACCAACATGCAGGAAACATTAATGGTAAAACACACAGGGAAATCTTTGGAAAACAGGTTTACCTTTGTTGTTAACTAAATTCTTTTTCAGGTTGGAAGAATCAGGTTTTTTTTATTCTATTTAAAATTCAGGAGAACTTTATGATAAGCAACCTAATGTCCCTTTTGGTATCACATGACTTCCATTTTCCCACAATTTCCCTTTAGAGACATGAAAAAATCTCTGTGGGCTTCAAAATATTGTAAGTACTTTAGTCATACAATATTCAATTTGAACTGGTATCACTTATAAGTTTTTATGATTGAAAAAACATATGGTATGACATTTTAAAATAGCCTCAAAGACTGTCATAGCATTTCTATAGTTACTTGCTAAAATGATGTATTCTAACACCCGAGAAAACGTACCTGATTTCAAAAAATACGTTTCCCTTGGCAAAACACCTGTTTCAAAAATGAAACAAAGCTTCTTACTTCACAGTGTACTCCATGAATAAAAGCACAGAACACCACTGTAGTGACATATGTTAAAGGGTTGAGGTCTAACATGAAACCAACACCAGAATCCCAATGCACTAGATTAGCCTGATTATGCTTAACTAGGTAGGGTCCAGGCTTTCTCCCTAGGCAGTGAGAAGCCCTGTTTTTGAAAACTCCAGTTATTAGATAATGATTTCAAAGTAGGTAAGTGGGACTTAATGCTAGTATATCTAGTTCGTGAGTGTCCCACATATATAAAGTACACAATGTAGCAAGAAGAACCAGATCATCCTAGGAGGAGCTCACTTAGATTGTTTTCATCCATGCATAGTGGTTTTCTCTAAGTTTCACAAAGTGTGGCTCTCAGACCACTTGCACCCATAAAATCTGGAGTGCTTATGACAGGGCTCTCAGACCTAGTGGATAAAGAATTTTTCATTTGAACATTAGGCCTGCTAGAGTTCAACATGCATGTCTTCATTTTGAGAGTTCAGAAAAATTTTACACAGGAAAATTACATACTTTGTGTTGAATTCATCCAATATTTAAAATTGTACTGAAAATGTGAATTCTCACTTCCTTAATTAGTGGTACTGAATGTTGTTAGCCTATGTTCGCATGATGGCATATCAACATTTGGGGAAAATAACTATTGATTCTCTGTACAGAAAATGAAATATTTCATCACAATATTCATCAAAGCCATCGTGTTAAGTGTTAATACTGTTTCCTTAGTTACCACTTTAGAAGCATTTTGTTGGGCTATATGGTTCTCCAGATAGAGGAATCAGATTCACAGATCCAATTTCTCTGATAAAAAAAATGTTTTGTGTTGTTTGGGTTTTTTAAATTTTTTTGGTAATTTAAAGGATGAATGTGGCCTGGCTCAGGAAAGGATTGTAGATTTAACTTGAGGACCAAAACAACTTGGGTAACAGCATTACCTAAGAATAATGAAGTATGTTGTACTGACCAGATATTTTTTAGACATCTGATGTATCATATAAGAATATCAATCTTAAAATCATGTGCTTTTATAGATCATCAGCATACCCCATAACATGTAGCAAAATGTTATTAATGCCTTGGGAGGGAGGATTGGGTAGTGGAAGGAATTTATATATTCATGACTGAATAAAAACAGTACATCTGCTCTCCCTTCACAGCTCATTGTTCCTGAAGTAGATTCCTGGAGAAGGACATCCATTACTTAGGCAGAGACTCTAACTTCATGGAAATGTATAAGCTGGACCAGATTCTTCTTACTGCCATTTTGGGGTCATGAGAAAAATGAGTGAGGAGAGGATGCTGTGATGGGAAAGAGCCCTGTGGAAGCAGAAACTAGACAGAAACAGAGAAGAGACCACAAAGCCTCCGGAAGAATGAGGTTGATTTTCCAGTTCTAGTTGACAAGACACCTAGCTGAGTGCCATTTAGGTGCCTTTGTATTCTAGGCGGTCTCTGAATGCATACAGTATCCATATTCCCCTTTGATGAAGAATGTTTCAGTGGGCCTATATTCTTGCAGCCTTAAAAAAGACAATAAAGGTTCCTAAGAAAATGTAGTAAATAATTGTGTGACCTTCCCTACAAAACATTTACAATGGTTTCAATAGCCTGGCCTCTCTGAAATAGCTTCTGTGTCTTTTATCAGCAGTTTGTTGTATATTGTTTGGATAAAAAATACACAGAGAAGAAAGTATCAAATCATACTTCCTTGACTTGGGTAAACATGATATTTACTCAGTTGAATTCCCTTTAAGGAATAGAAACTAACATTTAAGTACATTGTATGTGCAAAGATCTTTACAGCATTAGCTCTTAAATTCTCACAGCTTTATAAGATTCAGGCTCAGGGAGGTCAGTGGACTTGCTCAATGATCGCACTTAGAAAATGATAATCTCCATACCATAATCCAGGCCTATATCTCTTAGTTCAGAACTCTTTCTCTTAGACCAGTGTCTCATAAAATATGGTACACATAGCATTTACGGTTTCTGTGATTACCTTGAATAGATAATGGAAAAACATTTAAATAATTTAAAGTTACACGTCTTTAAATATTTTTTTAAGATTTTATTTTATTGTTTTGATAGAGACAAAGGGGCAGACCCAGAGAAACCTCCATAGTTGTAGGTCATCAGTTTTCAACTGATGTGTGGAAGAAGGGGGGCGGCCGTGCAGGGTGGGAAAGGGGCTGGGGTCCTCGCACATGGGAGGCACACCCCAGTTCAGCATGTGGGTCCACACAGGCTGGGTCTGGGGCCAAGGTTCAAATCTCAGTCACCAGGACTGCAAAGCAAGAACTTAACCCTCTGAGCCATCCCGGCTTCCCCACTATTTTAACATATATTGGAAAAATAATTAGAATCAAATTTGATTTTATAAAAATAAGTGTATATACATATATAGTAAATAATAGATCAGATGGCATATAGATATGGCAAAAATCTTGAAGAGAAATTATTGAGGCTTAAAGCCCTCACTACATCAAGTTCATGTGAAATTATAAATAATATCTTGAAAATTTATTCAAAAGTGGTCCAGAGTCATATTAAGTTCAAGTTGGGATTTAAGTAAAATATTTTTAATGAATGAAGAATATATCTATAGCTCTGTTATCTCCATAGTATGCTAAAATTACTGGAGTATTGAAGACATTACTACATTTTTATTTTTTGTAATTCATCTCTAGTGTCGTTTCTGTTCAAGACATTAAAATATAAAAATATAATAAATATTTTTCCACATCCAACGTGTGTGCACTAAAATGTTAAGTAACAATGTACATAAACACTGTAAACCATTCTAATGCTTTAACAAATGCTAAGGACATTTAAGCATATACTCAGTAAGTTCGTACATTTTGAGACTGGTTTCCTGGTAATCAATAAAACAAGACAGGGTAATGTTATTATGAAGGCCAAAGGACTTCAGCCACTAAAGGAACATAATAAGCCTTTAAGTGATATATTGCCCAGGCTGTCATACTCGGATGATGAACTGGACCTCAGAAACTAAAATGACTGGGAAACCAAAACAGTTAGTTACTGGACATTCTGGACACAAATACAAGAACATTCAGACATACAAAAAATTCTTCTCATATTAAATCTAAAGTTCTTTCAGAGAAATGTAAATGTTCCATTAAGGGGATCTCTGACACTGAATTATTGTAGTTGCATGGACACCAGAGTGTAGTAGCCAAAGGAGGATTAAGAAGGAATTCAAAATTCTGTCTTTCCAGCTCCATCGTCTACCAGCTGAAAGACTTTGAGTAGGTCTTTCATTGCTCCAAATCTCTGTTTCGTCATTTAGAAACCATGGATAAAAACACCTATCTGACTAAATTTAAAAATTATTATAAAAGGTACATTATACATTGTAAAGCACTATGTACCTGTTAAGCAATATTATGCTTAGGAAAAATAATTAATAAAAGGTTTAAATTTTCCTCCTTCTAATGAGATTTGCCTATCTTATTTTTTCTTATATTGCAATGCTTGATGTGTTTCTTTTAAGAAGTACAATTATTAAGGGGCACAGAATAGCATTTAAAATGTGAAGGTTGCAATCATGTTTATAGCGGGCAATAGGGGAAATCCTGTATGAAACAGAGGATTCCCCCCCCCCACCCCAAGTACCATTACAGCAGATTAGGTGTTTGCATTGAATGATATGATCCAACTTAAACATAAAAAAAGTGCTCTTCTTAGAATTCTAATGAGGAATGTGTTTATTTTTCACAGCATGGGCTCCACCAGTGGTGAAATATTTGAAGCGAGGAATTCATGCCCGCTCTGCATCTGGCTTGTGCCAGTCACCACTAGACGGTTTGAGAATGTTCTCTCTTCTACTGCCAACATGGACCTTGCTGAAGTTCTGAAAGCCTTTGTCATCATCCTGTTTTCTAAGCCTTCATGGAGTTTATCTTTCCATAGTAAAAACACTCTATGAGGAGTTTTCAACAACAGGCTTGCTGAGTGAGATCGATGCACACTTCCATGTAAGTATAAAAGGCTTATTTTTTTCCCTTGTTTAATAATTTTAGAAGTATTTCTGTATTCCTTAATAAACTCACTTGACTTTTACCCAAGTTGAACACTGTCCTCAAAAATCACTTAATACTTTCTGCCCTTGGTTAGATGTCAAATCTAATGAACATTTCCAAAAAACATTTCTCTTCCAGGGTACCTGTAGAGGTTGTTTCAAATTCTGTGATTCTAAATTGCCTTTTTTTTAAAAGATTTATTTTTATTGTTTTTGACAGAGAGAGAGAGAGATACAGAGACAGAGACAGAAACAGAGAGAAGGGGGAAGGCCCAAAACAGTCTCCATAGTTGCACATCATCGGTTTTTCCACATAGTTTCATCCCACGAGTGGGCGAGGGGCTGCACAGGGCAGGAACTGGGCCGGGATCTCACCCAGTGAGAGCTGAACTGGGGGCACTCCCCAGTTCAGCATATGGGTCCACACGGGCCGGGGCCGGGATTCGATCCTTGGTCCCTGGGGATGCAAAGTGAGCGCTTAACCCACTGAGCCATCCCGGCTTCCCCTAAATTGCCTTTTTATTCCTCAGTAATATTCTACTCAAATAGCTGGAAATAAAGTTGCTTATTGTACCCTCTAGTGGTGATTGGGACATTCTTTTTAAAAATATTTTTATTTCATTCTTTAATTTTTAACTATAAATTTACTGTACATTTACTTTTAAAAATATTTATTTAATTCTTCGCACTTATACTGTAAATCAGACATGTCCAACCTACAGCCTGGGACAGCTTTGAATGCAGCCCAGTGCAAATTCTTAAAGCATGAGATTTTTTTGTGACCCCCCCCCTTTTTTTTTTAGCTCATCAGTTATCATTAGTGTTAGTGTGTTTTAGGTGTCACCCAAGACAATTCTTCTTCCAATGTAGTCCAGGGAAGCCAAAAGGTTGGACAGACCTGCTGTAAATTGTATAGTATAAAAAAATTTTATCAATCTTTCTGAAGATACAAATAGTGAATGTCACTTGTATTGTACTATCGTGGTGTTTCTAGATGATTCAGAAATTAGTTCCATTAGAGACTGACTCATTTTTTTTCACCGTTTATTAACCCAAATTTCATTCCACTTTTTAAAACTGTTTGAATATTTCTTCTTTAATTTTGGAATGTTGCCAGTTGGTAGTTACTCATACTACTGCAAGAAGTATCTATAACACTCTGCGTATCCCAAAACATCATTAATATTTGCACTTAGAGGTTTTTTTACTCATTTTTTTTGTCATGAGCATATCTCATTTTCTAGAATTCACAATATTTGAAATAAAATGAAAAAGCCACACAAGAAGTTTCTGATTCTACAAGAACTAGGAATTTATCCACTATTGCTTCCTTTCTTGTTTTGCTTTCCTCACTTTCCATTCTCCTTCCACTCCACAATAGGCCAGTACACTTCGCTTTAAGCTGAGAGAAAGCACATGTTTGGAAGAGCTGCTGCTTAGAGTGTTGCTATCTCTCTGTCTACATTTTTCTCAGGTAGAAATTTAATTAGATATTTTATTCTAAGTTCTTACTTCCAAATTCCTAATGAGTTACAGTAGTTTTAACATAAATGATGACAATAAAAGCAGTTAAGAAAAACAAAGGAGATAAATAAAACAAGTGGTTCTCAACAAAAACTTGAAATTAAGACTTGTATTTAACTGAGACTAATCAAGAGATAACCATAAATTAAAATGACTCTAATAAATAGATAAGAGTATCTTGTTCCTGGAAAAAAAAAAAAAAAGACTCAGTATTTTAAGATGTCAATTTCCCAAATGGAACTCATAAATTCATTAAGATCCCAATGGAATTTTAACAAACTTGGCCAAATATTTTTAAAATTTTATCTGAAAGAATGTGAAAATGAAAATAGCCAAGAACAACAAAATTAAAATAAGGATAATAGAGAGAAGAAATATGTGTTGAAAAGTGATATGAAGTCACAATAAGTAACCTATGTTATCAGCACAGTAAAAGAGAAGCATACCAATGGAATAGAAAAACCAACAGTAATATGCAGTATTTTAGTAAATGCTGATATTGACATTTTCAATTAGCGAGCAAAAGAGATTAGAACAACTGATTAACCGTTTGGAGAAAAAAAATACAAGTCTTATTTTTTTCCTCACACCGAAATATATTCCAGTTAGATTCATGAATTAAATTTTAAGAGATAATAAGATACTGAAAACAAATTAAAACCAATATTTTAATAAATCTTAGAGGAAAGGATTTATCAACATTAAATAAAACCTAGAGGCTATAAAGAAAAATATCTATAAATGCAACACTCTACAGACTTAGACTTTGAAAATATTTATAGAAGCCTTTCATAATTATGGTCAGAAGGCAAAAACTGAAAAGATATATGCACAATATTTGTGAGGACAAAGTGCTCATTTTCTAATTTAAAAAGAGCTCTCTGTAGTCACTAAGAAAAGACAACCCAGTAGAAAAATTGTTGAAGTACATAAACCAGGAAACCATAGATGAGCAAATGAAAAGAAAACAATGAAGAGATGTCCAATCTCAATAATTACTATAGAAATACAAATCTAAACAAGCTAAAAACTTTACTGATCATCTTGGTAAATATTAAAAGAGTTTATAATGCAAATTTTTTTAGTGTAATGAAATGAAGTTCCAACACTTTAGGTAAGAATATAAATTAACACAATCTTTTGGAAGTAAATTTGACAATATTTATTCCAATGTTTTTGATTCAGTATTTCCATTTCTGCACTCTTGGGACTTTACTGTACAGAAATATTTTGCATGAATGTGAAGAGATATATGTATAGAGCTGTTTTTATATTATTAAAAATTATCCAAATGCCCACTGTGGAAAACTGTATGACCGTTTTCAAAATTTAAACATAATAATTTAATAAAACATTTTATATTATTCAACAATCCCACTTCTGGATATATACACTCAAAGGAACTGAAGGCAAGGACTCAAAGAGATATTGGTACATCCAGGTTCATAGCAGCATTATTCCCAATAGCCAAACATGGAAGTAACCCAGGTCTAGTACATACATACTATGGAATATTATTCAACCTTAAAAAGGAAGAAAATTCTAATATATGCTACAATGTGCATGTTCCTTGAAAACATTATGCTAAGAGAAAATAAACCAGTCATCAAAGAATAAATATTATATGAATCGACTTAAAAGTTATGATAAAAAAATACAGTGAATGTTTAAATAAAAAAAATTATTATAGGAAAAGACACATTGCCATTAATTCCCCTCAAAATACTCTTCCTCATCACTTCAAATACACTTATCCCATCATCCTTGCCATTTTCTGAAGCAGTTCTGGAAGTCCTTCGTTGTGAGTGTCTGAGAAATGGACAGTTTCATCCTCCATCATGATAATGCTACATATCACACATCACATCTAGTAGTATGGCAATTTCTGTCAAATAAAAACATTGTGGTGTGTCCTCATCCACCTTATTCACCAGATCTGACACCATGCAACTTCTGGCTCTTATCCAAAGTCAAAATGACCTTGAAAGGTAGACGTTTTGAATCAATTCAGGACACGGAGGCAGCCATGACAGTGCAACTATAGACACTCATGAAAGAGGATTTCTAGAACTGCTTCACAAAGTGGTAAGCATGATAGGATAAGCCAGTTCGAAGCAAGGTGGAGTATTTTGAGGGGGATTAATAGCAATGTGTCTTTTACTGTAATATTTTTTTAAATTTAAACATTCACCATATCTTTCGATCACACATTATATATGAAGTATCTAGAGTAGTCAAATATATAGAGACAGAAAGTAGAATGGTGGTTTACAGGAGCTAAGAAGAAGAGAGATGGAGAGTCAATGTTTATAATGCTATGGAGTTTCAGCTGGGGAAGATGAAAAAGTTCTGAAGGTGGACGGTGGTGATTGTTGCAACAATGTGATTGTACTTAATGTAACAAGAACTGTATACCTAAAAATGGTCAATACAGTAAATTTTTATGCAATGTATATTTAACCACAATTTTAAAAATTGTTAGATAGTAAATGTTGGGGTACGCATTACACTTACATTATCTATGAAAGTATTTTTAAATCCTTATTGCAACATTTTTTTAAATTACCAAAATATTCATGGATAAACTATAGTGTAATCATTTAATGGAGTAGCATGCAGCTATTGAAAAGAGTGCTGTGGATATGTATTAAGACTTACATGGAATGATGTACCAGATACATTGTGAAGTGAAATGAGGGAATAGAAATGAAAAATTGAATTAGAGTTATTTTATATATTTCTCTTATAGAAATAAAGTTACATCAAGTTAATCAAAGGTAAGGCCATCTAACTCAGATAACAAAAAGCATCATCTTTGTAATTTTCTTCTTAGGGACACGGAGTCTGGTCTCACTTTGGAATATAGGAGTTGAGATTCACTATAACAGATGAATGTTCACCACTGTCAATCACACTGGGAAGAAATTCAGCCTGGAACAGAAAATGAGAACTTAATGAGCAGGAATTAGGTAAGGAAAAAACTTTCCTTTTTTGTCTGGGTTTGAGACTTGGAGATTGTGAGAGGCTAGGAGCCCGGTCTGTGCCCAACCATATGAAGACAAGCTGATGACAAGTCAGGAAGGTGGCTTGGTCCACAGGGGACCTGAAGCAGGCTAAACTTGAGCTGTTGTGGCAATTTATTTTTCATGTAGGGCTTTTCTTTCATTAGACCCTGTTCTTCTGGAAGGTCTTGGCCATGCTAACGAGAAAGTACTGGTGAGCATGTGTCTATGCTGGTGGGCAGCAGTCACTACCAGAGGGCTACCACATCCTCTGTAGTAGAGATGATGAGCATCATTCCTGCATTAAGGAGAACTATTTTGACAAAAAGAGGGGATCAGCAGGATAGAACCTCAGAGAAGTGTTCCTCAGTACATGTTGGATACCAAAAACCATTAGAAATATCTGAGAGACATTCTATGTAGGGATTGCATCTTAATCAATAAAGAAACTTGGGGAAAGGTCTTACCATCATAGTTTGGATTAGAGTAATTGTAACCCAGACATTACCTGGGATTCTTGTGACCCTCAAAGATAAAGACGGTCAAACACCTAACTGATTTTAAGTTCTGTAGATTCTAAAACCTCCCCACGTAATCTGTGAACTCAAGGGGATTAGGGAGCAAAGGAGGAAGAGAGCTGTCTCATGGCCTCATCTGGTGTGGTCTCCCTTCATATAGATTCAAGGAAAGCTCACTCAAACCAAAAATGTTGTGGCTCTAACAGTCCTTACTAAACCACTGGGGTCCAGGGTAGAGTTGACACTACCACAGCCCAGCAAATGGCATGAAGCCCCCATGAGAGAATGCTGGTCTCCTCATACTTAGTGGCACCCCAGTACCACGGATTTTCTTCACTCCTTCTCCATGCAGTGCCCAATCCCACAGTCTCCTTGGGCTCCTATCTTCTCCCCCTCATTTATTTCCCCTTGATTATTTCTTCACAACTCTGCCATCTGCCCATTTTGGAAGAAAAAAAGAAGAACAAAAAGAATTCCTCTCCTTGTCTCATGCAGAGCAATTATGCCCTATTTTCTGAAGTTTGGGTGTTAACATACACCTTGGCCACAACCTCAAAGCGTTCACCATTTAATTTAATTATTCAATAAGGTATGTTATGCCTCAATCTATGATGAATTTTCAGTTCTGCAGTTAAGATATCAAAAATATTTCTACCTTTTCATTTTAAATACATATATAGATGATAGGTGATGATAGATTGATAGATAGATGATAGATAGATGATAGATAGATGATAGATAGATAGATAGATAGAGAGAGAGAGAGAGAGAGAGAGAGAGATAGAAAGATAAAGATAGAGATAGCTAAATCCCCTCAAAAGGTTAGGACACAATTTACCAAAATGTCAGCAATAAATTATCTCTAAGGGAGTAGTTCATAGATCACTTTCATTTTCTTCATTGGATATTTTCACAGACTTCTACACTTTTATAATAAGTATATATCTCTTTTCCCTCGGACTTCAAGTGTGAAAGAGACACACCTCTTGCCCGGGGGAGCTCCCAGGGTATAAGTCAGATACCAACCCCAGTAGGATAGGGCCTGTCCATATGGCTTGTCCCTGACCATTCAAAGAAATAGATGTCTAATCACATTTTCTGCTACTTGCCGGATTCATTTTATATTATGTGAAGCATTTTCTGAGTGGCAGCAGATCCACTTTCTTTCTCCCAAAACTGTAAGTTGCCATGAATTCCTATTTTTAATAGGTCTCCCTAATAAGTTTCTTCTAATAAAATCAGCATTTGATTTTCTCTGTCATTCACCTTGCAGTGTATTTTTTGTTGGGTTTTAATTGAAAATATTTCCAAATATTTTCTCTGGAGCTGTAATCCTAAAGGAGCTGCAGAGGTGTTAGGCATACTTTCCTATTTGCCTTAAAAGTCAGGGAATTCTAATTACTAAACCTATTTTTCACTAGGTTTGGAATTTAAATTATTTTAATATATTTATAAAACGAGACAGGTTGATACCAAGAGCAGTACTCAGTAATTGAAAAGTCAGTTAGCTTTTATCTTTTGGTTAAAAAGAAGTAGGTCAGTTCCTTGTTAATATTAGCAAATATTATTTATAGCATGGTATATGCTACTGGGGAAATACATTCTAATTTTGATTTTCAAGCAAGAGGCAATAACTAACTCATTCTTATTCTTATATATATTAAAAATTCAATGGACCAATTTTTCAGGGATCTGGGTCCTTTTTATCTTACTCCCCCCCCCCAAAAAAAACTAATTAAATTGTCACTAAGAAGCCATTTTTACTATTCATATCAACTATCTGTTAGAACAGTTTGTTCAGATGCATATTTCAGCCATATGTCACAGGTCTATGGGGTGGAGAGAGAAATATAAACTTGAGAATAAAGAATTATTGACATGGAGTTACTGATGCCTCTTTTGTGTGTGTTTCTATCACAATTAAAATTTGGGTAGATCCCTCTGCATTTGAGTCTTCTGGTGAGGTTTAAATTGAGTGCACTAACTTTAGCACATTTGGAATAAATCATGAAGTAATTATAAATATCATCATTTTGGAGGAAGCTAGGATGCATCAGCGGGTTGAGTGTTCATCTTGCAGCCCCAGGGTACAAGGAATGAATCCTGGCACCAGCCCATGCAGACCAATATGCTGAACTAGGGTGTGTCCCCAGTTTGGCTCTCACCAGGGTGAGCTTCCTACATGGGACACCCCTGCAAGGCTTGCAGGGGTGTGCTGCCCATGTGAGAGGCCCCAGGCTGGTTCCTGCCCTGCGTGGCACAATGCACAACTGTGGAATGAAACTATGTAGAAAACTAATGACTTGTAACTATAGAGACTGCTCTGGGCCCTCCCCCTTCTCTCTGTCTCTGTCTCTCTCTCTGTTAAAAGCAATTATTTCAAAGCTCAGGGAATGATGTCTATGTAATTGGTTTATTACTAAACCGAGAAGAGCATTGTCTTGGAAGTAATAAGATTCTGAAACAGCTTTAGTGTTAGCACACATCAGAACTACCGGTAATGGTAATTTGGAAGCAAAATACAAAAGCAAACATTTCTCAGGAAGAAGTAGGATTTGCTGGTGTCTAATTCTGTCTAACTCTGGATGAAATATTATCAAAAATCTACTCTGCCTTGTTCCTAAAGTCCCTAGAAGACTGTTAACATAATCCTTTGATGTTTAAAAAAGGAGGAAACTATATTTCAACTAGAAAGGTTAGAAAACATTAAAACTTCTGAAACTAGAAATTTCCATAACATCTGACAACATACCAAAAGTCATGGAGACAAATGTGCTTTTAAGTGCTGTCCTACTTCCAGTTTCCTCTCCTTAATCTAAAGATCCTTCAGTTCTCAGCCCTGCTTCTGGAGAAATGCTGGCCAGCATTCTAGGGAAAATGGCTTCCTGAGTAGTACTTCATGCTGAACTCTGGCATAAACCAGGGAGATTTTATACACCATTCTGTGAACAGTTGCTCCAAGAGAAGTCCAAAACTTAATCAGAATGAGAAGCCTTGAATCTGTCATGCTTCTGGATGGACTTCATAGGATCTGTTTTGAGCCTTCAACTGGAATAAAGCAAGTATGCAATAACTTGAGTCCCCACCTTGTATCAGTTTCAACACTTAGAACAATCTTCAAAGACACGCGACCTCAACTCTGAGTTATAATTTTGTCAGTAGTTCTTTGCTTGCCACTTTCACATTTAATGCCTCTTCAAGTTCTGCAGCTCTGTAAATCCATGAATTATTTGAGTCATGATTCTATTACTTGGTAGTAAGAAGAATGAGCGTGGATAGTACAGGTTCAGCAAAGCTGAATTTCTATCTTCCCTCCCAAGGATGTTTGTTCTCAGTTATTTTTAATCCATTGGCTTTCCATTGCCCTAACCCCTATATATATATATATATATATATATATATATATATATATATATATATATTCTGGAAATATTTGAGTACTTTATATGATCTATTTCTAGAATGCCAATTTATTTTAGCTAATTAAATTTATAGGTATATACTAGCTTGTTTTAGTTTTGAAGTATAAAAAAGAAAATGTTTTCTCCATGCTTTTCTCCTATCTTTTAAAGCTATTGTTTGGTCACATTAGAGGTTCAATTTTGTTCTTCAATTTTTATTAAGGCAGGGAGGTCCCTTTAGACTTGAAACAGTTGCCAAGTTTCAAACTATGGCATTTTGCATGTCTTGTAATATGTTCATATATTAATAGCTAACTCAAGTATATAATGAACACTTCAGCACTCATGAAGAATTGCTTGATAAAGACACAGACCATTTGAATGATAGAATTTGACAAAAAGGCCCTATGGTTCTCTTTATTAGCTAATCTAGGTCTTTCCCTGATATTTACCCCTTCATCAGCTGCCCTGACTCTAGTAGACTGCTTACATTGGATGCTCATGTTTTTGATGATACCATGGATTCTTTAAAAAGTTAGAATAGGTGTGGTTCTTGTCTTTCTTGATGAAGTAATTTTCTTCCAAAAAGGAAAGCAAAATGAAGCTCACTTAGGAACCTGTTATGAGCTTAATTATGTCCCTCCCAGAATTTCTATGTTAAAGTCCTAACACCTAGGACCTCAAAATTTACCTTATTAATAAATGGGGTATTTATAGAGGTAATCAAGTTAAATGAGATCATTAAAGTGGGTCCTTATACATTATGGCTGTAGTTCTTATATATAAAATGAAAATTTGGAAACACAGAGGCACACACGAGGAAGACAATATGAAAAGGCACAGGAAGTTGTCATCCATCTACAAGCCAAATAGAGAGGCCTGGAATAGATGATTTCCTCACAGCCCTCAGGAAAAAACTAACCCTGCTGACACCTTGATTTTGAACTTTTAGCCTCCAGAACTGAGACAATAAATTTCTGTTGTTTAAACCACCCATTATGTGTTGTTGTTGTTGTTGTTGTTTGTTATACCCCTAGAAAACTAATGCAGAACCCTGCTGTACTTAATTGCTTTCCTTTTTACCTTTATTTTAAATTCTGAATTATAATGGATACCTCCTCCACTTCCCCCCAAAGCTTGAGTGGTGAGATGCTAATTCTCTTAAAAGTAGGCTGCAATACATAGGGTCTGACACCCAAGATCTGAACTTGAATTTTTGATGCCACAATGCTGGATAGGTTCCTCTTGAGGATAATCATAATGGCCATCACTTGGTGAGCCTTTCTATGTGGTAGCACTTTTACAGACACCTGTCACAAAAACTCTGGGAGACAGGCTTCAATATTATCCCCACTATACAGATGTAAACACTGAGAATCAGAGAGGTTAAGTCCCTTCTCAGGGTCACGCAATGGTTGAACTAAGATTTGAGCCGAAGCAGTCTGACTGCAGAGACTGTGTCTGTGCAGAAGCCAAGGGAGGAATGGGTTGCCTCACCGGAATATCTACAGAAAAACCTAAATGCCCGAAATAGTGAGATGACTAAGTTGTGGTTTGCCCATGCAATGAAAATAAAGCAATAATAGAACATAATAATGATTTTTATAAATATTTTATGGTATGGGAAAATGCTCATAATATAAAATGAGATGGTAAAGTGCTTAACAGTAAAATCCCAGTTTTATACCTTTAGAAAATATAGAAAACAGAATACCAATGCTGATGGTCTCTAGAACTTTAATAAGAGGTGTTTTTAACTGTTCTCTTTATGCTTCCATTTTCTAAATTTTTGAAATGTCCATATATATTACCTTTAAATTAAGGCATAGTAAAATAATAAAGCATAAAAAAATCTTAAAATAAACTTCTACTCATTTCTAGCATCAAAGAGAAAGGACTCTGCTTTGTTTTTGTTTTTGTCTGAAACAGTTATAACCACCTCTACCCAGAGTTAGTGGCCTCCTATTTAGCCCTTTTTATTTGGATTAGATTCCTTAGTTTTCATAAGAAAATGTCAATTCTACTACTGACTCAAGTGACTCTGATAGATGTGCCCTTCATCGTTCTCATAGATTATCTATACTCGAGCATCTCTCCATAGAACATAACCTTGAACTCTGCTGTCTTATAGAGTTGAAAAACTTGACTTTAAAAAAGAAAAAAAAATTTTTTTTTTTTCTGGTAAAAGTCCCAGATAACCATATAGCTTATTTCTCTGGAACTTGACATTTTACCACCAAATAATATAGCTGTTTCCTACAACTGCATTGTTGAGCTACTTAAAGAATTAGCTTTACTGAGCTCAATTTAGCCATGAAACCATCAGTTTGCATTAAGGGATCTTATAAGTAACCCATGAAACCCATTATTGCATTAAATGTAGAAGTGATGTTGAAACAGAATTCTTCCCAGGTCAAATATTACCATGGACCTTTTGAGCCACCTCTTCTCTTAGAATTGTATTTTGTCTACTTATCCTTCCATCAAACTTTTCTTAAACCACTGTAAAAAAAAAAAAAAAAATCACCATATCACCATGATCTTTCTAAGCAAGAGGTTTGTTTTAATATTATGGACTGTAATTTGTATTATTAATTTAAAAATCACAGGCCATACACTCCCCTTTGTCTTAGCTGCTGTAAAGCTCTAGGCCAAATATGTGGTGTTCCTCTAGCAAATATCCAGACGTAAGTTCAGTGTCCTGGATCTTTGATTTTCTTTAGGCACTTCTTTCTTTCTTTCTTTCTTTCTTTTTTATTTACTTCTTCAAAGCATATAAGAATGTGGAAGGGAGGTGTGAATGAATGAATGAATACAAATTTGTGATGGAAAGTTATAACTATAATTTCAAATCAACACAATAGAGAAGAGAGTTTTATTGCTCCATTCTGTTTTTCTAGAACAATCTACAATGATTCAAGAGTTGCTGACTTGATGAAAACATGACAAATGAAAGACTTTTTCTCACTACTTGTTTTCAAGATTTTCAGAGTTCAAGTCGCAGGTAAATTTACAGCTCTGACAAGATCCACGTGTGATCAGAGATCAGAGACCCTTTGCTCAGGATACCACTAGATTTACAAACAGCGTTACAGGACCAGCCCTCTTCATACCAAAGAGCACTCCCATGGCTTCCTTCTCCTTTACCTTATCCTCACAAGATTGCCATCATCTGTTGTTTTTCCACTAATATTTAAGTTTGGTGTTTCAACTTGCCCTGTAGGCAACATTCAATCTCTTTCTTTCCTGTAAATAGCAGTGAGGCCTGTCTTAACATTTTCCTCAGAACAATTTTTCTCTTTGAGGTGCTGAGTCACTAAAGGGACAAGAGATTTTTTGTGGGCAGCAGCAGTTAACTGAGAAAACAGTCATTTCCCAGGACTTAAAAGTTCACTTCAAAGTAAGCAAATTCAAAAGGGTCAGGAAAGTGGGAGAGAAGTTCATGTGGGGTTAAAGTCACATAGTCTGTTTCACACAGTATGTGGAAGTTTATAGTTCATAGATAAAAATGGTACAATTGTAAATTTTCTTTATTTAGTGGCAGGGAGATGATGCATCAGCCCTGGGCTGGGACTACAGAGAGTTCTGTTGAGTTCTTATCCTTCCGTACTGGCCTCCACCTTCACATTGTTCCCTAGTTAAACAGGAAGGCGATTTGTGCTCCTCCTATAATAAAAGAGTACCAAGATGATGAATAGTACAAGTTCTGAGGTTTTGGATACCTTGATTTAGCTATTGATGTTCAAATATCTACCTCTTCAAAATCAAAGTCTGGATACATTTAAACTTCCGTTTTCTATTTCCCAAAGATCACTGAATTAAAAGTAAACTTTCTAAGCAAAAGAGTGATATGTAGCAGGATATGCAGGTGAAACTTGACACCATAAGCCTTAAAAATGGCTACTGGTGGCAACCTCTTATGATTCAACAATATTTCAAAATAAAAATAATTTAAAAATGGGCATTGGGGCATGCCAGGATGGTTCAGCAGGTTGAATGTTCACCTTGCAGCCCTGGGGTCCAAGGACTGAATCCTGGCCCTAGCCTGTGCAGACCCATATGCTGAACTGGGGTGTGCTTCCCATGCTGGAGGCCCCCAGTTCAGTTCTCACTGAGATGAGCTTTCTATGTGGGAGGTCCCAGCCTGGTTCCTGCTCTGCGGAGCCCTGCATGTACCTGTAGAAAGGAACTAATAACGTGCAACTATGGAGACTTCTCTGGGCCCTCCTGCTTTTCCCCTTCTGTCTGTCAAAAAACAAACAAACAAACAAACAAAACAATAAAAAAAAATTTTTTTTTAATGGGGGGGAAGCCAGGATGGCTGAGCAGGTTAAGAGCTCACTTTGCAGCTCCGGGGACCGAGGATTAAATCCAGGCCCTGGCTCGTGCAGACCCATATGCTGAACTGGGGTGAGCTTTCTATGCAGAGGCCCCCAGCCCAGTCCCTGCCCTGCATGGCCCTCACCCACCTGTGTGGAACAAAATCATGTCGAAAACTGATTACATACAACTATGGAGACTGCTCAGGGCCCTCCTGTTTCTCTGTGTCTCTCTCTGTCTCTGTTTCTTTCTGTCAAAAACAATAAAATAAATCTTAAAAAAGAAATTTTTTTAATGGATATTGGCCCTACCCAAACATGGAGGGGCTTCCCATAAAATAATGTGTGAATGTGGATTTCAGCGGTCCCTCTTCAGACCCTTCCTGTATCACAATTGTATGTACATCAGCTACCCTTTGAGTAGCATGGTCTTATTGTAAACATATTATCTTACCCATCCTAGAAGAACCATATGAAGTAGGAGGTATAATGACCCTATATTCCAAATAAGAAAGCTGAGGCTCAGAGAAATTAGGTAATTTATCTAAGATTATACTACAGGAGGAAGCAGATGCCTGGTTTATCTGAACTCAAAGCCACTCTACTTTCACTTTTTGCTGGCTAATCCACTACACTGACTTCCATCTAACTTCCTGCTTTCAGCCACCCTACAGAAAGGCAAAAAATTTGGAAGCATATTCTCAACTCACTCACTGTGTAACTGGTCACAGTGCTTAGTTGTCTGAGCCTTAATTTCCTCAGCTCCTAAATTGAGATGACATTGTTTATCTACTATGTTAAAGTCATTAAATGAGATGATGTATGTAAAACAGGGGGCACAGTGCCTGGCTTCTACTATGTGCTTAATAAGTATCAGGACATGACCATACAATTTTACTTATACTGAAATGTACTGATATTTAACTTTTTTATGTGTTATGGCTTCCCTGGATGGATTAAAAATCCTATGACTCATACTTCTTCTGTATCATTCTTGTGTCAGTTAGAACGCTATTAATTACATGTCTGGAAATCAAATTTATGCTGGACTAGACAGGAAGGAAAATAATTACCTCACTCAGGAGAATGGCCGGGCAGGCCTGAAAGGTGGTTGATTCTGCAATCAACCATGCCATTGAAGACCTAGATTCTTTCTCTCTGCTCCACCATCCACAGGATCTGCTTCAGTCTAAGGCTGTTACCCTTACTGGTGATGGAGGATTACAGTCACCTATGGCAGTGGTCGGCAAACTGCGGCTCGCTGCGAGCCGACCACTGACCTATGGTAATCAATAGCAATCACACTTCATCTATGCCTGAAAGGAGAGATAAGCTACTTTCCTGTGGTTCTATTAAGGACAAAAAAACAAAAGGTTATTTCCTGCAGTTAGTGTTTCCTTGCATCTCATTGGCCCTATGTTGGCTTCAGCTTGTCCACCCTTAATCATTTACTAGTAAAGGGAGATAAATGTTCAGGAGTAATTTGATTAATCATCTGAAGAGAAGTAGAATTTTTTCAATACTCTCCTCAAAACCTAATACTTTAGAACTCCATTACTACTTTTTGACCGGATGAATGAATGAGAACAAGTTTATTTATGACTGTAGGTAGAAATTCTAGTAACATCCAGAAAACTGACAGCAAACTGGCACAGAAATAAACCAGGTCCATCTAATTTAAGAGTCCCCAATGCGTCCACACCATCGGTTATATGGAAGGCGGGTGAGAGTATCCCTCTCACACACACTGTTGCCTTAGACCAAATCTGTTGTGACACTGATTAACTTAGATCTATAAATACACTTCTCAGTACAGATGACATGAAGGTTATGGAAAAAAACAAGACCCTTAACACATCATCTACAGCAAGTTCCCCAACAGATGATTTAGGAGGTGCGTAGCCACTGCATTTAATAACATTGAATTACGTAGGACTTAATCTCTATTCAGCTCCTTTTCAATATACCTGGTGTTATCAAGCTAAAGCCAGTTTAGTGATCTGAGTCGTTAGCCCTCTAATACTTGTTACTCTCCCTTAGCTTTTATTATTATTATTGTTAAATTTATTAGGATTACATTGGTCAGTAAAAATTATACAGGTTCCAGGTATACAACTCTTTCCATCATCATATATTTAGTGCCCCCTCCCTCCTCTCACACACCCCTCCCCCATCATCCTCAGGTAACCACTAAACTATTGACTGTGTCTATGAGATTTTTTTTGTTGT
>PVKE010017833.1:9716-30381 GCA_004027555.1 Craseonycteris thonglongyai
CACACACACACACACCCCACCCCCCACCCCCCACCCCCACCCCTACACCTCCCTCCCTGATCAACAGGTACATTCCACTTCTAGTCCCAGGGTCTATCTCCAGTCCCTACTGGACTTGGACAAATTGTATTATAGATTACAGAAGAATAAATTGAGATCACAGTGGCACCTCTTGACTCTTAATGTGATAATCTTTGTAGCCCATAGAATTCCCATACATGCCAAAAAATGCTGATTCTCTCAGCCTTTCCGAGAGACAGCTTGTGCTGACATCTGATCCTTGTCTATTGCTTGGAACTTAGGTGTATGAAATGGCTGCTGTCTCAGACCAAGCTGGGAGGTTCTTTGTTAATGTGGCCAAAGTACAGGCCAGAGACTGTATCTTACTGAGAGCAGCCTGACTCTTTAAGGCCATGAATGACCCTAGCTATCTACAGTGGAGGAAAAGACGGAGAGTCTCTTGCAATCTTTGGGAACTTCTGTAGCTCTTCAGTGTTCTAGGCTATCTTTACTGCCCTGGGATGCTACTTAAGTGCTAAAGTCTTTTTGCCCTAAGATCTTTTTTTTTACTACTTCTGGACAGTATAACCAGTGTCTGACTCCTACAAACTTTTGTCCTAGAACTGGGATGCACTTATTTCATTTTTTATTAGACAACAACAAAAGCCAATTTTTGGATCAACAGTCAGAACACAAGATCCCTATCTATGTGGGCTTCTTTGGAGGGTTGTTGAAGACTTCTGTGGCCAACCCAGTTTCTCTAATCTGGTCAGCCTGTGCCTAAGGCACAGAGCCAGAGGCCTGACTGCTCACCAGCCATTGGTCTCTGACCAAACTTACCTCCTCAATAGTAGGCTGTGGTTTCTGGAACTCTTTGGAAGCCCCTGGATGAAGCTGGTCAGTCTTCCCAGGGGACCTTCTTTGGACAATGCTCTCCCATCTCTGATTCTGAAACAGGCTTTTGAGGGAAAAGCTGTCCTTTTCAGAGAAACAAGGAAAGCACCAGGGCTTTGGGTGGTTACGCAGCCACTTCTAGCATCCAGAAATCTCAAGAGATCTGACACTGCTTAGCAGAAAGAGAGAGGTCTCTGTATGGCATGGAAGCCCCTCCTCTCTGATGCCCTTACTCATCTCTCTGGCCTCCTACAACTAGTGGGCCTTTTTCTGCCTTTATACTACTGAGGGGCAGTCACAACAAATTTTTATAAATCATTTTCAAGTTGCAAAGTTCTTTTATACAAATTCCTCAGAAGAGTCCTAGGAGAGAGTGGGGTTTTGTATCTCCACTTCAGAGGTGATGCTGAAGATTTAAGTAGCTTACCTTAGATCATATAGTTAGAAAGTGGTAGAGCTGGGACTTGGATTTTGGGATTAGATGTGCTTCATCTTCCCTAATAGTGGGGTCCTCCTTTGGTCTGTTTGTTAAAGGAATGAACATGCAAGGTGAGCAGGAGTGGCCCAAGTGCATTTCTCATCGTTGGCATTCTGCCTCACCTTCTGGTTTCTGTCCCTAACCCTACCCACCTAGCCTCTTCCTTGGTCCCCTTTTCCTCTGCCTCTGGCGACCATGGCAGTTATGAGCCTCAAGTTGGTACTCTTCAGGGCCTGAGAGTTTGCTGATATATGCATGGTATTAATTTCTTAGAATCCTGAAAGTAATGATGGATACAAAATGAAAGTAAAAGTGAGTGGACTCAGGGGTCCCTCTGGGCATGGTTAGGGGTGTGTGTAACCCGCACAGCTGGTGTCTGATTTTCCTTGGGTGCTGCCTCCTGCTTGCAGGTGGGAAGAATGTGATTTTCCAAGATCACCTTTCCCTAGAATTTACATGGAAACAGTAAGGTCATAATTTAAATTCAGCCCTACCAAGAAAGTACTTTCTAGAAAGAACTTTCTTCTTCTAACCCTTGCCCTGTGAACAGAGAGGCACTGTGATGGGGTGGGAGACACTAGGGCTTTAGAGTAGACAAACCTGAGTTGTCATCTGTATTCCCCCACTTAACAGTTGCATGGCCTTGGGCTTGTGACTTGACCTCCCTGAGCCTCTTTTTTCCAGTAAAATGGGGATACAAAATATCTTGCAGAATTAGAAACAAAGGGCAAAGGAGCTAATCTAGTTCCTGGCACAGAATAGAGACTTACAAAATAACAATTTTGTGGAGCCTTGAAGGTACATCATAATTCATCCCTAGGATTCTGATTCAACATTTGTACCATGTGTTGCTATGATGCCCAGTATTTCGTTGGATGGTTTCACATACTGTCCTGTTATAGATATTGAACAGAATTGATGTGGGTTGTATTCCCATTTTACAGGAGAGAATGCTAAGGCCATGAGTGTGCTTCTTCCACTGGGGTTCTCAAACCCTTCTGGTTCCTCCTTGCTGGGGTCATGTGATTTAGATGTTCAGAGCCACAGACTAGGTGAGGTCTTTGGATCTTCTAGGCACTTCAGTCTTACTCAGTTTGTTTTTTTGGTTTTTTTTAAGATTTATTTTATTGTTCTAAGAGAAGGGAAGAGAGAGAAGGAGAGAGAGAAGCAGGGGAGGTCCCAGAGCAGTCTCCATAGTTGTACATCGTTAGTTGTGACATAGTTTCATTCCACACAGGTGGATGTGGGGCCGTGGGAACTGAACTCGGAGCCTCCTGCATGGGAGGCAAGAGCCTTTACCACCATCCCGATGGTTGTAGTTGCACCACAGTTCAATATATGAATTTGCACGGGGGAGGGCCTGGATTCGAATCCCAGACCTTGGAGTTACAAGGCAAGTGCTCAACCTGCTGAGCTATCTTGGCTTTCTTTACTCAGTTTTAAACATTTTTATGTTATAACAGCTTTGGATCTATTATAGATTGGAGTGCATTCATTTAAAGCTAAAATGGGAAACTTGAGGACAATATTTTGGTTGCAACAGACTGCTCTGGGTTTGATTCTCAAATTCCTGGAGATTTGCATTTTCTCTCCCCTAACTTGAGTCTGGGGTACTTTTGTTGAGGTCATTTGAGAAGCACAGCTTCAGGTAGGATTTGTAAACTAGGATGTCCCCAAATACAGTGCCTTGGCAGAGGAGAATGGGAATACTTCATAAGGAGTCCTCTGATTTATAGCCTGGTAGTGTAAGAGATTAGTTTTCATAGTAAATATCCCCATCTCTTGTGTATAGGAAGAATAATACAAGTAAAAGCTAAACTTTTGAGCTTTAATATATGCTAAGCACTCTCCAGAGCCCTCTGCTCCTCACAGCAGCCCCTGGAGAAAGGTACTCTGTTTATTTGCCATGTTATGGTGGGGAACTCCACAGAAAGTGTCCGAGCAAGGGACAGAATGGAAAGTCTGTGCTGGGTTCCCTGTACAACACAGCCCCGCCTTGCCCCACCCCTGGGCTAACTGCGCTCTTCCCTTTGCCTGGAAGGCTCTTCACCTCACCTCCCTGGGAGCTGCACATCCCTCCTTTTCCCTCAAAGCTCAGTTGGAATGTCACTTCCTCAATGAAACCTTGCCTTTCCACAGGTAGGCTAAGGACTTTTCTCCCTGTGCTTTCCTTACACTGCTCCTTCTGATCTCTTGTCTAGTGTGTGAGCCCTGTATGGGCATTAAGTGTGTCCCATTTATCTGTGTGTCCAGTCCTACCATGGTGCTCAGCATAGTAGCCCCCACTATGGTGGTTAAAGGGCAAACATTCACACCTGCCCGTTTCCTTTAACACATACTTTCTAAGCTCATGCAGTGTGCCTAGTGTGCTTCAGTGTGGTGACTTGAGATTCACACTCACATCCATTTGATCCCAAAGCCTGGGCCATTTCTTCAGGCTGTCCTTTAGAAAGTTGCCCACAGATAGAAGAGCCAACAGATAAATAGGATGAATGTTACAGTATAGCTGACAGAGGAGGCAGGGAGAGGTCATTAACTAAATTTCAGAGGGTAGAGCTCTCCAAATCTCCATTTCTGGTGAAGGGTTTAACAGGAAAAGGCCAGCATGGCTTTGTCCATCACAGTCTTGTTGACTAACTCATCAGCATGTGGATCTGGTTGCTGTGCTCCCTCACTTGTATGTAATAAGGCAGCAGCAGCCCCAGGCCAGGACTTACTTAGCAAGGGTCAGTGGAAGTGAATTTAACTCTGGTCTGTGGTTCCTACTTAGCACATCTGCACAAGGTTCTTGAGTGAAGGTGGGCTTGAGAAGGGGGCACCACAGCTGTTTAGATGGGCAGTGGTGGGCTGTTAAACTCCCCTGCCCTGTGCCTGCAGGATTTGGATATTCTCTTCTGCTTGCCTTGAGACTGTTGATGGGGCTCCTACCAACTCTCTTCCCACTCACCCCTTGTCCCAGCAAAGTTAACTTGTCTTTATGAACAGGAGTTTGTAGTAACTGGAGTCCTTGGATCTCTTTTCCTCACAAGACGAACCACGGTCCCCCCTTTTTTTCTTCTTTCTTTTTTTTAATTTAAATAAACTATTACAGAATAGTTTTAGAAAAATTGCGAAGGTAGAATTTTCTCAGAAACCCCTTCACCTGGTTTCCACTATTATTAACACATCAGTATCGTACATTTGTCACAGTTATGAACCATTGTTGATACATTATTAACTAAAGTTTATATTTTATTCAGATTTTCTTAGTTTTTAACCTAATGCCCCTTTTCTGTTCCAGAATCTCATCCAGGATACCATGTTAGACTCCCTCCTTAGGCTCCTCTTGTCTATGACAGTTTCTTAGACTTTGCTTGTTTTTGATGACCGTGGCAATTTGGAGGAGTACTGGTCAGATATTATATAGTGTGCTTTTCAATTGAGATTTGTCTGATGTTTTTCTCGTGATTAGACTGGGGTTATGAGATTTGGGGAGGAAGATGACAGAGGTAAAGTGCCATTCTCATCACATCATATGAGGGGTAAATACGATCAACAGGCCTTATCAGTGTGGATGTCAGCCTTGGTCCCCTGGTGAAGGTGATGTTTGGCAGGTCTCTCCATTGTGAAGTTGCTGTCTGCCCTCCACCTTTCTGTACTGTCCTCTTTGGAAGGAAGTCACTGTAGGTAGCCTACACTTGAGTGGAGAATTTTGCTCCTCTCGTTGAGGGCAAAGTATATGAGGGCTGTCTGAAAAATAATCTAGCCATAAATGCTCCTGTTTTTTATCTTACATGGATGTATACTTTCCACACAGCCATCACATATAGGGATTACTTGGCATTCTTGTGCACAAGAGATTTGTCTATTCTCCCTCATTTGTTTGTTTATTCAATTATTTATATTGGTATGGACTCATATTTATTTTACACTTTGGTTTAGAATCCAATACTGCTTTATTTTATTGCTCACGTTGGTCCAGTTTTCAGGTCCCCTTTTTTTTTTATTGTGTTTTTTTTTTTTATTGTTTTTGACAGAGAAAGAGAGAGATATACAGAGACAGAGAGAGAACTGAACTGGGGGAACTCCCCAGTTCAGCATATGGGTCTACACTGGCCGGGGCCGGGATTCAATCCTCGGTCCCCGGCGCTGCAAAGTGAGCGCTTAACCCACTGAGCCATCCCGGCTTCCCCTCAGGTCCCTTTGACTTACCCCCATCATTGTGGGGAGTTTTTTGTTTTGTTTTTTTATTTTTTGTTTTCGTTTTTTTGAGCTCTTTCTTACTTTGCAGGCATGATGAGATGCTCCAGGCTCACCTTGTATGTATCCTGCCCCTGTCCTAGAATCAGTTCTCTCTCCAAGTCCACTGCCTTTTTAGCAAACATTTCCTCTGGGTATGTCGAAAGGGAGTTATGTGGTTGGATTCAAGTCGTTTCTTCTCTTGATGGTTAGTTGCAGTCACTGAAGACTCTGGAGTTGGGTGAAGTAGAGATGTACCTGGGGAATCCACTGTGAGAATCCTTGGAGTTGACCTCAAGAGCAGGGTGAGGGTGGGCTTGAGAAGGTGGTGCCAGCAGCTGGTTAGGTCATCAGTGGTGAAAGCAGCCCTCCCTTGTATAAATGGTCTTTACTCACCCATTCATATTTCTCATACCCCTGCCTAACACTTTGATCCAAAAATGGTCAGATTTGGTATTTACTCTGGAGTTTACTATCCAATTAGGAAGATGAGGTAATCATTCTCTATTTCAGGTGCTAAGTTCTCCAGCCAAACCTTCCAGGACTCTGGGTTTTGTAAGAGTCCATGCGGTCTGGGCTAGTTTTTTTTGTGTGTGTTTGGTTTTTTTTTGCTGCCATTCAAAAACAGACCTCCCCTTTGGGAGGGTTTGTGTAGGGCTGATGGCTCTAGGCAGGCTCAGGGCAGGCTGTCACTTTGAGCTGTGATCCTGAATCATTGACTAGCTTAAATCCTTCCATTGTACTGTCATCCCTCTGAAGATGTGTAGCTTGAACCCCGATGGAAACACTAACTTGGGATTTTAACAGGAGTTGGTTTACAAGCCTCTTGCCTTCTGTTCATAGCTCTATGTGTGTCCCCTTCAGGTGGCTCTGTCAAAAGCAACCCAGGCGTGGGGGAGGGAGTGGGTGGCCTCCCTATTGCTGGCAGCTTTCCTGGTCATCAGCTCGCTCTCTGAGCTTCTTGGAAGGCTGTGGTGATTAATGACACCGATTTCCAAAACTAGTATTTTCAGCCTGGTGTTTTAAAGGAACTCTGGTTTCTTTGTCAGCTGTCCTAGCCCTGTCCCCTCCCTCTCTCTACAACTGAACCACCTCTTCCCTTTCCTGGAAGAGGTTTTTAGATTCTTGGAGTTGTGGGGCTTCATAAATGTTTTTTTTAAGGGGCTAATGTTTGCCTGGTTGGGGATTTCACCTCAGTGCTGATTTTGTTGGATGGTGGTGGTCTTCTCCATTTTTGTGGCTTTGGAAGGCAGTCTTCAGGGAATACAAGGTTGTTGATAAGACACAGGACATCAGGTATGAGCAGGACACTGGTGAAAGTTGTTTTAGTCTATTTGGACTGCTATACCAAAATCCCACAGACGGTGTGGCTTATAAACAAGGAAGTTTATTTCTTACAGTTGGGAGGCTGAAAGTCCATAATCAGGGTTGAGTTCTGATGAAGGCCCTCTTCCTGTGTCCTCACATGATGCAATGGGCAAGGAAGCCCTCTGGAGCCTCTTTTAAAAGGGCACTAATCCCAATCATGAGGGCTCTGCCCTCATGGCCTAATTGTCTCCCCAATACCATCACATTGGGGATTAGGATTTCAGCGTGGATTTTGGGGGAACACAAACATTCAGACCACAGCTCTTGTCCAATTTAACATTCTTTCCAAATGAGGGGCACTGAGGAATGGAATCCAGGGAAACTGGAAGCTAAAGAAATGCATGAATAGTATCTGAAGGTTTCGATTGAGGACTCTACTTCCTTCAAAGGGACTTGGAAGGGCAGGGGCTTCCTTGTCCAGTGAACAGTCACTGAGCACTTGCTCTCAGCCAGGCCCTATGCTAAGAGTCTTACATGCGTCCTCCTCCCAACAGCCCTGGGAGATGAATACTAGTTTCTCTATTTTACATGTGAGGAAATGGGTTCAGAGACACAACACAAGGTGAGTGGTGGCTCTAGGACTTGAACTGAAGTTGGTCTAACTCTAGCACTTAATGCTCTTCATTCCTTTGCAGAAGGAACCTATCTGGGGTACTAAGGTGTCTCCTCTGCTGGGCTGTGGCTCTGTTTGGGGATCTGAGATATCTGGCAGATGAATGTGTATTTAAGCCTTCAACTGTGCTTGTTCGCTTGCCAAATCTAACCGGGCCCATATTGTATGTTCGGTATACTGCATTTATGAGCACCTGCTGTGTGTCAGGCTTGATGTTATGTGCTGTTAAGACAAAGGAAACTCATAGTCCAGTCTTCAAGAGTTTTGTTTTGTGACGCTTGTCATCTACAACCGTGCCCTTAATTTCTCTCACCTTCTCACTCCCAACCCTCAAGCGCCCAAGTTCTCCAACTTCTTGCCACCCACAGCAGTCTTCTGAAAATTTGGGCCATGGAAATAGAAGTGTTATTCATTCATTGAAACTTGTTCAGACCCATTCATTGCCTGATCTTCACTTGATACCATTCTACATTTTGTACAAGCAAAAATTAAGAAAGAAAAAGTCAATCTAAAATATTGTTCTTTGACTCCCAGGCTCCTGAGAGCAGCCATTGTCCCTCAGATCTCACAGTGGGAACTTTGACCTTGTTTCTAGTTAGTTGGGCAGCCACTGACCACAGTGTGTGTGGAAGCTAAGCAAGAGGAATTTGGTTTGTTGGTATCTGATACCAGATTCTCCTTCCCTCTGCTTTCCTCAAACATGACTCTGTTCCCTGCTCTCTATGTAGGAGCTGAGGGCAAGACAAAGAGGGCAATAAATTAAACTACTTTCTTCTTTTTCTTCTTTTTTAATTTTTTTTATTATGAAAAGATAGGAAGGGTTTGTGAGAGGTGTCCATTGCAGTTGTTGGTATGAGTGGCTGGATGAACAGGTTCTGCAGATGACCCTGACCTTCAGCAGAGGTTCTTAGCGTCTTTTTGGGCCTGGGGCATCAGCAGAAGTGACAGCTGTTCTGACTGGTACTCCTGGCCCCTACAGAGACTGTCCTGAGACAGAAGGGAAGATGGGCCCTGCATTGATGAGATTCTAGTCAGAACTGTCCTAAGTAAATAGTAACTGCATGAACAAAACAAATACAGGATTGTTGTTAGGCTTATGGGTCAGCAGGGATCCTGTGTCCCTCTAGCTTTCACATAATTTGGGTTCCATCCTGGGATTATAGCAGGTATAGGTTGGGACCCAGGGAAAACCTGTGCCTTGGCTGGCTCTTTTAGCATCCCACCTGGCCCTGGGAGGGGGAGAGCTGGTGGTGGGGTGTGAGCCATCACACAGCCTTAGTCCCATCCCCACATGCCCTATAACCGGTTGTGTGTATGGATTTGTGCTACAGAAAGTGCCACACTTCAAATCGAGCTTTTGCCTAAGGCTTTTTATAGAGCTGCCCTAGATGGGGCCAGAGAACCTGCCACAGCCTTGCTGACTGAATGGTACTGAATCGGAGGCCAGACCCTCTTAGGGAGCATAATCTCTTGGGAATGTCATTGTTAGGGCCTAGGGCCCCAGGTGCCTCTTAGAATCAGTAGACAGGACAAACATCGCTGGTGGAACTTCAGCCATCTGCCTGGCTGGCCTGCCTTCCTAACCCACCCCCCAAATACCTGGCTCCTCTGTTGGCCAGCAGGACCAGTGAATGAGAATCCTAGAGCTGCCCATGAATGCCAGGGCTCTTCTGTGGACAGTACGGACAGATCACATGGGCCAAGCTGTGTCAGCAGCTACATGGAGATGTCGTGCCCCCCTTCTCCACCCCCTCCGGCCTTCCTCTCTGTGGGTGCAGGAAGAGAGGGAGCCGGGAGTGGAGGTTTCCATCCTCGGCCTAAAGTTAGTGCTGACTCTGCTTCCCTCAGCACCCCCAGGGAACCCTTCTGTTGTCAAGAGCTGAGAAAGCAGCTTAGAGCTCAGGGAAAGATTTTTTTATGTTCTTGTGGGGCAGGTATTCTGGCCCTCAAGGGGCTTCCACCTAATCCCGCTTAGCCTCTGTCCTGAATGACACAACAGGCCTTCCCACATAGAGGGAGGCGCTGCAGGAGCAGTTGTACTCTGTCCTGGCTGACTCCTGGCAGAACGCCAGGCTGTCTGGATAGTGGTCCAGGCGAAGGACCACCTGGTCATGTGCATGCAGGGTTTAAGCCTCTTGGTAGCCCTGTACACTCGCCCCTTTTGCAGGTGTTGGTAGAATTGGTGGCCTCAGAGCTCTTGTGGACTCCTTCTGGTCCTTGCTGTGTTGTGGATGTCTAGGCACTCAGCTCCCAAAGAGTCTTATAATAGAAAGGGGAGTGAGATGAAACTGACCCCAGTTAAGAGAGTTGGGTGGCCTGGAGCAGATTCAGGTCCTATCCCAGTGGTATAGGACTCAGCTCACTCTTGAGTCCCGCTCTGGGATGATTTACCTCCCTTCTCTCTGGAAAGGGGGGTGTCTTGCTGTGTCTGTGTCTCTCCTGCTACCATCTCCCTAAGGCCCCTACTTACTGATGGGATGAGGAACCCCAACCTTGGCCTGACACACCCCATCAGAGTGCTTCTTAAATCCCAGCCTATCTTCCAGGGCCAGGCTTCCTGTGATACTCTCCAGGGGAGACACAGGATATATGTAGCGATCCCATAGTCCTGGCCACATGGGAAGACACCCCTCTCTTTTATTCAACCCCCCCACGCCACCCCAAACCCCTTTTTAGATATTCTCTGAACTGGTTGGAGGGTGCAGAGCATCCATCACACCATCATAACCATTCCCCTCGTTGAAAAGACATAAATATGGCCTTCTCTTTTTAGTATGACGAAGCTTTAAACAACTTTATAATTCTTTAGCCCACATTTAAGTACAAACAATAAATATATCCTTAATATATATGCAGCAGTCCTATGTGTGCTGAATCCTATTATCTTGTCCCTTGTTTGTGTGAGTATCTTTGTTCTCTTTTGCTCCTCTTATTCAGGCATCATCTTTTTTATTGTCTTTATTGTCCTGAATTTTGTTACACTAATGAGGAGGCAGAAAATATTTTATGTACAAGGGAGCTAGATTGGTTTCATATAATTTGTAAGCTTTAATTTCTCATCTTTGAATGTGAAATTCTATACCAGAAACCTTGTTTACCTTTTATTGACGTAACTTACATAGTGCAGTTTATAACTCTTAAGTGGACAGCTAGTCCGATATTTACATTTGTATACACCCAGGTATCTATCTCCAAAATCAAGATATAAAACTTTTGCATCTAACAGTGTTTTCCTTTAATTTCATATAAATTCATTTTTCCATAGTTAGAGCCATATTTTATTAAAGCATGCATAGAAGGTGGCAGCCCCTGTTATTCCAGTTAGAACTGTCCTAGTGAATGTAATTCATTGGTAACATTTTTGGGTTTTCTGTCTCTGAGATGGAGTTCTGAATCCAGTGCTTAGGCCCGGCCACCACCTGGCTGTGACCCTGGATAGGTCACCTTCCCTCACCTTCATCTCCTCCTCTGTAATTGGGAAGAGGATGATTAGGTCCTCAAGGACCTTTTAAGCTTTGACAACCAATGAGTCAAAACTAGTTAGTTTAACCAGTTAGTTAACCTCTTAGTATAATAAACTTGGCACTTGTTGGAGCCTTACCTTCAGTCAAACACTGTGCTGTGTATTTTTTTTTTTTTCTTAATATTTTATTTATTTATTTATTTTATTTTATTTTTTTTTAAAGATTTATTTTATTGATTTTTGACAGAGAGAAACAGAGACAGAGAGAGACAGAGAGAAGGGGGAGGGCCCAGAGCAGTCTCCACAGTTGACATCAGTGTTCCATATAGTTTCACTCCACAGGCGGGCACAGGGCTGCGCAGGGCATGTGGGTCCGCATGGGCCGGGGCCGGGACTCGATCCCCGGTCCACGGGGCTTCAAAGCAAGCACTTAACCTGCTGAGCCATCCCAGCTTTTCCCAATTTATTTATTTTTTGACAGAGAGAGAGAGAGATACAGAGACAGAGAGAGAACTGAACTGGGGGAGCTCCCCAGTTCAGCATATGGGTCCGAACGGGCCGGGGCCGGGATTCGATCCTCCGTCCCCGGGGCTGCAAAGTGAGTGCTTAACCCACTGAGCCATCCCAGCTTCCTGTGCTGTGTATTGATATGGTGTTTCATTTAACCTTTCCAACAACCCTATGCAATTAGTATTGAGTAATACCATTTTATAGATAAGGGACTGAAGCTGACAGCCGTCACTTGTCTCTAACTTGGCCAAGGTCATGCAGATAATAAACGATGGAGTCTGGCTTTAACCAAACTTGGTTTAGTCTTCCAAGCCCTAACCTGCTAGTTGTGCTGGGAATGGCGAGTAGGGACTTCATGTGGCTCATGGCTTGTGCTGCTACAGTTTCCTCTTTCCTCTGGGTCTGCAACCAGCTAGAGGCCCCAGGTGACTCCTGACAGAACACAACTACTCCTACTGTGAGTCTGCCTTCTGGTCCTGTGTGCGGTAGTGGTGATGTTCCCATCTGAGGAAGAGCTGTGTTCTTGAGTCTATGGGTAAATCGTCTCTCCTGGCTGATCTGAGCTTTTAAATGTCTTCCGCCTGAGTCTTTGAACCTAATCACCTCCCCTCCTGTGTCCCATCTTGCCTTCTCTTTAAGCTGACAAGTTGCTGTTTCTGTTGGCTTCTATTGCCCAACTCTTGTGGTGTTAAATTTTCAGGAATGCTTTTTTCAGAATCAAGTGTAGCAAAAGAGTCACTGGCCAGAACCCCCACCCCCACCCCATCCCCTGGGGGCCTGGGTGGGGTCACTTGGTTCTCACCACCACCACCCCTTCCTGGCTAACCTTTAGGGACCCTAAAGGGAGTGAATCTCCAGCCCAGCCTCTGGTCAACAAAGCCTGATTGGTTTCTCTTATCAGCTCACTATCCAGGCTGTGCTTGGACTGTCAGCTAGAGGAAGTCACTGAAGCAAACAGGAAGCATGAGAGACACCCAATCAGCTGGAATTGCTCACCCTTTTACCAGGAAAGACAAAGTATAAAGTGGGTGACTTCATGAATTAAAGAGAAAAGTGAAATTTTTGAATGGAGGCTAGCGGGGAGGGGTGACATTCCAGCAGCATCTGGTGACTTGGAGAAGGCTTCAGTTGTTGAGTAAAGGCAGGAATCATTCCCCACCCCTAATCTGATCCACCTGTATTGTCCTCAGCACTGATCTGTGGGTGCCTTTCTGTTTCTTGCATTCCTTCCTTCTTCCTGTATCAACTGTGGCTCTTGTACTTAAATTGGTTGCCTAGAATCACTTGGGGAACTTACTTTAAAAAACATTGATTTCTGGACTCCACTGCTAGAGATTCTAATTCAGTTGGTCAGGGTTATATTCCAAACACCTTGGCTGATTCTGATGAAAAAAGTTTGAAACCCACTGACCTATAGTGTCCAGAGCAAGAAAAGCAGTGTCCTGCTTTCTTTCTTTCTCTCTCCTGCCCTTGGCCCCAGAACTGTTGGGACATATGCCCATTATGGGTGTTCACTGGGCCAGAGTGTTAGGCACTTAGATCCCTTCTGCCCTTTCATGTGTATTGTGGGAAAAGGCATAGGGTATCGCCCAGTCCTTGCATTTGCCTTTATTTCCTGTGAAGATGTGAAGTTAGGAATGGTGCTCATCTTCCTTGGCCTCTGAACAAACCAGGGTTCTGTTTTGGAGGGCGGGGGTAGCAGGTCATGACAGAGTCTTTTGCCATGCATGGATCTGCAGCTTTACCCATTTCAGCAACTTCATGGAAATATCCAGGAGGAAATTCATTCTTTTTTTCTTTTTTTTTTTTTTAATATTTATTTATTTATTTATTTATTTTTATTGTTTTGACAGAGTGAGAGAGAGAGAGATACAGAGACAGAGAGAGAACTGAACCGGGGGAGCTCCCAGTTCAGCATATGGGTCTGCACGGGCCGGGGCTGGGATTCGATCCTCCATCCCTGGCGCTGCAAAGTGAGCGCTTAACCCACTGAGCCATCCCGGCTTCCCCAAGAAATTCATTCTACTTGTGTGTTTTCGTTGGTGCTGAAGAGACTAGTTAAAAAAACGAAAAAGTCTTTGGCCCATTCTGTATCTTATAAGAAACTTTGACTACAACTTATAGCTCTTAAAGATAATTTGATTTTTGTCTGAAAGAAGACTGTTGCTATGTTGTTTTGGGTTATAATTCTATCACCTGACTGTACTCGTGGTTAATTCCTGTCACTGGTTCAGGAGGAAAGATTCCCACAGTGAGATTCCCTCCCCTAGGCAACAGGCCAGCTCTCTGTGTGAATTTACCTTGATTATCTGCCCAGGAGGAGTAAGCATAAAGCTCCTTGGGGCTCTGGGTTTGCCCCACTGCCCTGTCATAGACATTTCCCCTCCCCCACTGTCTAGGTGTGCCCTTCATGGCAAAATCAGCTTCCTCTGTGCTTTATTGTCTGGGAAGGTTCGCCACCTCTGTTCATGTGATCACCAAGTGGGGCCAGGAAAACCACGAGGCAGCAGGCCATAAAAAGTGCCCGTGTGGCTGCTCAGGTGTCTGTGGAAGGCAGGACCAGCATCCAGGCAGAACATGTCATCGGCCCATTTGTGCTAGGCAGAGCACGGACAGCACTTTAAAAAATAAAAAAATACAGATGCCGGGAGCTCCTGCTAACCTTCAGAACCTCCAGGGGCTGGCTGCATAGGTGATTTTGATATGCAGCAGAGTCAAGAACTACTGCATAATAGTTATTTATCTCTCCTTTTGACTTGTTAAGAAATCAGATTCTGTCTGGGCAGGTTTAGAAACCCATTGGTTTGTTAGGGACAAGACTTCGATGTTATCTCTTTTGTTCTGGACTTGTAGGTGCTGTTTGCTGGGGCTGTTAGCTAACAGCCCCAACTGCTTTGGTTTTTTGGAATCAGGGATTTCATCTTCTGTTCCCCTCTCCCCTCTCGTTCATGCCTTCTTCTCTAGTGCCCCAGCCACACTCTGTTGCCTAGCTGAGATTCTTTGTCACGTGAATTTGTGGTAATAACCAACTTATAATTCCACTGTGGTTTCCCTCTGTTGGCTGCCGCCCTGCTTGGCCCTGGGTGGCTCCTCCCACAGTTGGGAGTACTCAGGAAATGCTGGATCACTGTGACTGCCTGCCAGAGCCAGACCTTGCTGTGCCCCCAAAACTGCTGCCTCAAAAAGAGCGTCTCATTCACTTAGCCACCCCAAAGCAAACACGGGGTGGGTGTGCCTCCCTCTTCCTTCCACAGCAGGGAATGGCAAGGAGACAAGTGAGCATGCAGGCAACCCGAGTTTGCTCAACCAGGCTTTCTCCTGTGTGCTGGGTGGCCTTGAGCAGGGCACTGAATACCTGAACATCAGGCTAGTCATCCTAAATAGCCTTTGTTTTAAAGCTTAAAGGAGATAATGGTTGTGTCATTGCTCAGTATATGTTGGCTGTCCCTGATAATTATTTCATTTGGTAAGCATTCTTTGAATTCCAAGTATGTACTTGGGCATTGTGAGGAAGGAAATTCCGAGAAGCCAGAAGTGTAGACCTTGTCTCAAAGGCCATAGAGTATCTCAAAATCATTGATGGGGGTAAAAAGAGAAAGTGTCTTAAAATATTCCAAATCTGGTGTTTCTTATCACTAATTAAGATTCCCCGCCCTCTAATGCTTTCTTCCTTGTACTCTTGGGGAAGAGGCGGCCCCATTTCAAACCTCTTTCCCTTTGGTGCTGTCCAGAAAGGAAACTCTTGTTCCTGGTTAGTGAATCATTCTTCCTGAAGCTCACTTTTTGAACACATTGCTGGGAGAACTTGGAAAACGATTTGAGGTTGTACAAAGCAAGTACTTTGTTGTCAGCTTCTTGCACCAGTGTTGACCACTGTTTCCCACAAACGTCATCCTTCTCTTCATTTGCACCCCTATCCTGTGACTAAGGGAAGGCACTTCCCTAGCTTAGGGGGCAGGGCAGGGCCATCCTCGGATCCTGTTCCAAAGACCTCTCCTGTATAGACTATTATGCAAAGGGCAGTCTAATCACAGGCTTTTCTTTCCAACATGAGTTCAAACTCTGTCCAGTGTTCAGAACACAATTTCTACTCACAGTACTTGTTTATAAAACATTTTATATGTGTTCTGATATCTTTTTGTATTAGTCGTCTGGAGGTTTCTGGAGGGTAAGCTCCTCATCCTTTGCAGTTCCAAAACATAAAAAAAAAAAAAAAGTTTGCGCCTCCTAAGCTATCACCAGCCAAGTGACTAAGATGTCAGTGCTGGGACACCAGCTGCTTGGGGTGCAGGTCTTGGTGTCCTATGTTTGTTTCCACCCTCCATGTCTCCCCCTGCCTCTGCCAGTAGAGAATGGAACTGAGATCTCTATTTAAGAGGGAAGTTTGGCAGCCGTTTCTGACTGCCAGCAGAGCTCTGGCATTGGTGTGTGTTTGGTTCTGTGTGTGTTTGGTTTTTTAATGTGTGTGAGACTTCTAGCCCATAAAAATGAGAGAACGGTGGGGAGGAGGCTCAGGATGAGGCTCTGATTCCAGTGCACAGTGCAGCCTCAGATTGAAAAAGTTAGCCCATCCTGGAGGGAGCAGGACAAATGGCTATTTCAATAACAGCTTGTGCTGGGCAGGACCTGGTCCTGGAGTGCCCAGGAGGTTAGGCAAGCACCTTGTCTAAGGAGCTTTCTCCCGGGACTCCCTGTGCCCTGATCGGCCTCACCACCTTCTCTGGCTTTGCAAGAGGCAGGCTACGATCTTAGCTACCAGACTACAAGTTCATTGTTTGTTGACCTAGATCCTCATGTCCTCCTGGGCTATTTTTTTTTGGTACCCCAAGGAGTCTGTTGACTGCACTGTCTCCAGACTGGCATGTACCCCATTTCCTGTGTGTATATCTGTATGTGAATGTACATATTTGAGGTGGGAAGTCATTGTGTTTGCTCAGAAGCATGAGCCTAAAGTGAGGAGACCACTCTTCTCTTTATTGCTCAGATGGTTGTAGAGCAGATATATTTGTGGTACAGCCTAGTCAGAACTCTTTTCTTAACTTCTAGGGGGTGGAGGGCTGGGGGTTGGGATGAGGGGAGGCAGTCAGCCAGGTCTTCAGGGAGGGCAGAGTAAGAGACCTGTGATTTAAGAAGGGCTCACTGAGCAACAGTCTCTGGGCTAACCCAGTATTTCTTCCCTTGCAGTTGGAGGTCCCCTCCCCGCTAAGTGCCTCTTTGCGTAGCACCGGCCCCCGCCCCCACGCTCACTGGTACCACTACAGCTGGACGGGCCATGGCGGGTCGGGGAGGTGCAGCACGACCCAACGGACCAGCTGCTGGGAGCAAGATCTGTCAGTTTAAGCTGGTCCTGCTGGGGGAGTCTGCGGTGGGCAAATCCAGCCTCGTCCTCCGCTTTGTCAAAGGACAATTCCACGAGTACCAGGAGAGCACAATTGGAGGTGAGTGGTACACGGCAGCAGGGGTGACCTCAGGGAGGTAAAAGAAATGCTTTGGCGTTGAGAAGGGAGCCACTTGCCCAGAGACACTAATCATATCTGGGTGGCAACAGCGCTCATCTAGGCCCTGGAATCAATTCCAGCAGCTGGTCTCCATGCCAGAGTCCCAAGAATTAGCTGCGAGTCAAAACTGGCTTCCTCTCTTGGTTCTGTCTCTTTATTATTTGTATTGCCTCGGCGGAGACCCTTTCACTGACCCAGCCTCTGGGAAGGGAGAGGATGGGTCTGGATATCTGTGGGTCCTTCGTACTGGGCCAAGCAGTGTATCTGTCCTGGCCTCTCCCCAAAATGGGGAAATGGCCTGGTGAGTGGGCTGGTATTTCTGAATCTAACCTTTGCCCTTTCTTGGGCTCAAAGCCTGTCACTGATTTCCCATTGGTCAGCATTTAGGATGTAAGGGCCTGAAGTCAGCCTCCTGCCTCAGTAGGCAGTACGAACCTCAAGAGGCCAGGGCTGACCTTGGGCTTGAGTCATCCTTTTCTCTGCCCTCTTGGTTGGTAGGAGGTTTCCAGGCAGCTGGAAACAAAACGGGCCATGTCAGCAGTCTTCCCCTGCCTCCTCAGCACTCGAGTCAGGAGCTGGAGAGGGGGAAGTGAGGCGGTACCCCATGTCCTCAGGGAGGTGGGGGTGGGGGCAGACAGGAGAGCGGACTTTTTAAAACAGAGCCCTCTGGGACTCCTTTGAAGCATATGCACAAGTGTTCCCCTGCCTCCTCGGGCCAAAAATAGGGTCACTGTGTTGTTCTCTGAAGGTCAAGGCACAGGTGGCCAATCAGGAATGGGTTGAGGCCAGAGCTGAGGGTGGTGGCTAGCCAGCGAGGCGGAGGTGGCAGGGGCAGTTGTGAAGCCGGCCACCCAGCCTCCGCCTGGCAGTAGAACAGCCTGTACTTTCAGGCATCCCCAGCATAGCTGGAAACAGAAGGCCAGCAACGCCCCTGGGCTGGAACAAACTGAGGGACGAGAGAGGCTTCCAATTGGACTGTTCCCTCAGAGGGAAGGGGGTGGACCCACTCATCTGAGCTTAGTGTCAGGTTTCTCCTGGGCCTTCCTTCTGCCCCTAGCCTGTAGTCCCTCTTCAGAGAATGCTGCTGAAATGGCTCAAGTGCCAGCTGCTTCTCTTCTCCTCCTGCCCTTGCCCCGTGTGGGTCTATAAAATCTGCATTCTGCAGCCCCCTTGACTCACAGGCAGAAATACAAATACCGTCAGCCCCAATCAGGCCTGTTTGGACCACATGTCTCGGGGGCTTTTCTGTGCCCATTTCAACAGAAGGCTTCAGAGTGCCAGCCTGGGTGCAACAGAGGCAATAAATAGGGGTGGCTTCGCGAGCTCCTTTGAGCCTGGTGACACCATCTTCCCTCTTACAGCGGCCTTCCTCACACAGACTGTCTGCTTGGACGACACAACAGTCAAGTTTGAGATCTGGGACACAGCTGGACAGGAGCGGTATCACAGCCTGGCCCCCATGTACTACCGGGGGGCCCAGGCTGCCATCGTGGTCTATGACATCACCAACACAGTAAACAATTTCCCTTCTCGACCTTTGTTTCTAGATGGGGTGTGGTCAGATTTCCTCTGTTGTTTGGGGGTGTCTCACCAGAATCTTCAGGGTGGTGACATCTTAGACACCTTGGCTCTGCCAGCTTGAGCTTTTCTAGTGAGTGCCTTGGGATAGAATGTGTCCTCTGTCCCTTTGACAATCTGACCCTGTCTCCCCAGGATACATTTGCACGGGCCAAGAACTGGGTGAAGGAGTTACAGAGGCAGGCCAGCCCCAACATCGTCATCGCGCTCGCGGGTAACAAGGCGGACCTTGCTAGCAAGAGAGCTGTGGAGTTCCAGGTGTGGGGGACAGGCAGGGCTTGGAGGGGGAGGGAGCCAGCTCCACCTGGCTTTCACTTCTCTAGCCCTAGAGACTCACTGCGCCTTCCCCTCAGCTCCTCGTCTTTCCAGAAATAGGCACATGTGCATGAGTCCCTTTATATATATGGGAGTGTGTACTACATGTTTGTATATTTATTTTTTTACCAGTTCCTAACTGATGGACTTCTAGGTTGTTTGTAATAGCAAAAGACCAGAAACAGTGCTGTAGTCAGTATGCACAAACTTCTGTGCTTTTGTTCAAATGTACAACTATATTTGTAGGATAACTTTCTAGAAGTATTTTCTAGCCTAATTTTGGAAAGTAAGACAGAATGAGTATAGAGAAACCTGAGTAAAACACCTGCCGATGTTTGTGAGCTGAGAGGTGCCATACCTGAAGCGGGTAGTAGAGGTACCGGGTGAGGTCTCGGGAACCCAGAGCAGGAGAGCTATAAGCCTGAATACAGTGTATCTTTTTTTTTTAATTGTTTTTGACAGAGAGAGAGAGATACAGAGACAGAGAGAGAACTGAACTGGGGGAGCTCCCCAGTTCAGCATATGGGTCCGCACGGGCTGGGGCCGGGATTCGATCCTCGGTCCCCGGTGCTGCAAATGAGTGCTTAACCTACTGAGCCATCCCGGCTTCCCCCCATGGTCTGTATCTTGTATAAGGCACTGTCATCAGGGAAGATTTTTTTATCCTGGGCCCAGGCCCCTGCCAACTGTCAACACTTCCTACCCACCTACTTTCTCACCTCTGTCCAAATCAGGAAGCACAAGCGTATGCAGATGACAACAGTTTGCTGTTCATGGAGACGTCAGCAAAGACGGCAATGAACGTGAATGAAATTTTCATGGCAATAGGTGAGCTGTTTCTCCTCTCCCCCCGTCGGGGCGCAGCAGTTACCAGCTGTTCTGTAGTAGGTCTGTGGGGCCCCTTCAACAGATCTTTCACCATTTTTTATATTCTGATAAAATTATTTGTCTTCTTCATCTGACTCCCAGATGTAGAGAGTTCACCCCAGAAGTTTCTAAAGCCTGGGCCAAAGTCTCAACATTTCATTTCCCGACCTCTTAGTTTGCCACACATCCAAAGCCCTGTATCACCATCCTGCCCTCCTCTTAGGACTTTTTTTAGCCCATTTAGCTCTGGCATCATCATGCTTGGGTTTGAGTCCTAGCTCTACCACTTACTAACACTGGTCGTGGGCAAGACATTTAACCACGCTTTGCCTCGGTTTCCTGAAACACTCAGGTTGCACCTGGCACATGGAAGTGAAGCCCTCGGTATGTGCGTTATTACTGACTGGGTGGTAAAGGCCAGATTCTACTCAGATGGACTTGGGAGACAGTATTGGGATACCCCACAAACACATTTTCTTTCTCCTCTCCCATGTAGCTAAGAAGCTTCCCAAGAATGAGCCCCAGAATACAGCTGGTGCTCCAGGCCGGAACCGAGGTGTGGACCTCCAGGAGAACAACCCAGCCAGTCGGAGCCAGTGCTGCAGCAACTGAGCCCCCCTTGCCCGCCCACAGCCCCCACCTCCTCCGCCTGAATGACCCGACTGGAATCCACTCTAACCAATCGCACTTAACGACTCGGCCACCACCAGAGGGGCAGGGGGAGGGGTCTACCATGATTTCTCCATATAATTTTGATCATAGGCCGGAATGAGTTACTTCACCTGCACCTTTCTGTACAAATACTAATTCAATTTTAAGTCTTAAGTCACTTTTTTAATATATATGATCTTCTGCTCTTCCCA
>PVKE010017834.1:0-30283 GCA_004027555.1 Craseonycteris thonglongyai
CTAACAATGATAAACAAAAATACACACATGATAAATTAACACAAGGTACCTAACCCTGCATTAATTAAGACCTTTATCAATGTTGGCTCATTCTCCTCACCACAAAGGAATGATAAAAAGACAGTGTTAATTAAATATTACAAATTAACATTATGGAAAAAGAGTGCAATTAGATAAACAGAGGAAAAAATTGGGGTTCTGGAGAAATATCTATCGAGTGATCAATTTAGGGGAAAGAGAGAAGGAACTAAATAGTTAAGCTGACACAGAGACATTTTTTGTCCTAAGTCTGAGTCATAGACATCTGGCCTGGTAACTTCCTTCACAAATGACCATATTAACTGCCAAAAGTTGTAACCTTCCATTTTCAATTTTTAATAAAACAGTCTTTATTCTCTTTTTCAGATATTTTTTTCCCTGTGGAACAAAAAACTGTCAAAATGCATAGTGCTAAAAGCAATGGTGAGAAAAGTAAAAGCACTTTGAGCTACTCTGGGATTCAATTATATAATGTGAATTACATAATAAGTATTAAGCATCATTTTCTGTACTTCGTACAATTCTCCCAGAATTTTGCAGTGCTTTTTAAATTGTGTGTACTGCATTGCATCGGCAGTTTACCCCTAGAGGGCACTAATCTTTTGCTTAAAAAGAGTGTATCTTAAGGAACGAAAATTAAATAAGTAGAAATCAATGGTGGGCTGGGCTTGGGCAGGGGAGAGAGATTCTAAACAAGATGCTGGTTATGATGACTAAGGTAATACATATTTCAAATTTATTTTTGAGAGAGACTACATTATGCCAGGTTTGTATCTGAATGGCTTAACTGATTAAAAAAAAATACTACTCTAAAAATAGTATTTTGCTAATTTATAATTGGTTTTAAGTGGGCTGAATCAAATTCAACTTTACAGATAAAGTCATCTTATCGCTATACTTATTTAAGGTTTAAAATTGCCTTTCTCAAAAGTCTGACTTTGCAGTGATTGATGTTAATCTAGACAAATTCCACCAAAATTTTACTTTCCACATTTAAGCATACTGCTACCAAGTAGCTGCAGTTCAGTGGAGCCATTAATTAGTTATTGAGCATCCACTATATGCCAGGAAATCATTTAACTTCTAAGGGTACAAAGATGAATACTATGAGAATGATACCTCTTGAGGCCTGTAGTCTAAGATGGTAGAAAATTAGAGAGGAAATTTCAGTACAGAGTAGATAAATAGACTCAGAGCATGCTCAGGAAGCTCTGAGGGGCTTTAACCAAATCTGGAGTCTAAGTCCTCTCAGCTAAGATATGGGAGTGTTCCAGGTGAAGAGAAGAACAAGAACTAAGGGGAAAAGCAAGGAAGCATGCAAATATAAAGTACGTAAGTACCAAGGAAGGAAAGCAGCCCACGAAAATAGGTGGTGGAAGGTGAGATAGGAAATGCAGGCAGGGAGACATGGTGGTTTTACATGTCACTTTGAAATGCTTAGACTTTTCCTAAGTAAAGAGAACCAGCGAATGTTTTTAAGAAGAAGGAGGACACTACACAGCATCTCCGACTAATATAAAAGCTTCTTTGTACACTATTATCTTGAAAAAACTCAAATCACAATAAAGCCACCAGGGCCCAATCTGAATGCAATAATGGAGAAAAGAACCCTCAGGCAAAAGCAAACTAGAAAGAACTCTCAATCAGTGAGCCTTGACTTGGGTAAAATGCAAGATCCCAGCTCAGCAGCAAAATACCAGCAAGGATTCATGGTACTCTCTTTAAGAGGTCCTGCGTACAAAGGATACAGTATTCTAGAAAACAACTGGCTATCTTTAGAAAGGAACACAAATAATAAAAGAAGACTTGTCCCAAATGAGATCACCTCACTGCCTCGTACAAATTGAGTAAAAAGAAGCTTCAGTGAAAACTATTAATTAAAATAATTTTAATGCAATTTTTAGTCTTACTTCAAACAAATACATATGAAAAATAAGCTATCAAAATCTCCTGGCAAGACTGTTCTGGGCCCTCCCCCTTCTCTCTATCTCTGTCTCTGTATCTCTCTTTCTCTCTCTGTCAAAAACAATAAAAAGAAATCTTAAAAAAAAAAAACCCTCAAAAAACTGATAACATTTAGTTTTACTTACATTACATCCCCAGTGCTCACTGTAATGCCTGGTATGTAGCCATCCATGAATAAAAATTGGTTGAATGAAAAAAAAAAAAATCTCCTGGCAAAGCTCCTTAGAAGTCCTACTTCAAAAAAATAAAAATAATCTATCACTATATTACCATATCAATTCTTGAGAAGTAAATAGATGCTTTTAAAATATATGTGTTAAAAACAATGTATTCTCTTAGGTAGTAAGTAGCCTTATCTGAACAGTTTTGCTTATTTCACACTTATTTCATTATTATTTCTCTAAGAGTTGTGAAAGAATAAAACTACAGCTCAGATTCTCCTTAAATTATCACAAATTCTGTACTGGTACAAGCAAGTATATTGGGGAAATATCCTGACACGATGTAATAAAAAGGTTCATGCTTTTTTTAAGGCAACATGTTAAGTCATCTTTAAGGCCATACATAATTAATCTTCTTTACTGTTTTTTAAAACCAAAAAGGTATTTGACATCCATCTTAAGGTATTGAAGAAAATAATGAAGAGTTTGAAACAAATCAATGGTGGTTTTTGAAGTTATTTTTAGTCTTTTACCACAATATAGTACTGTAAGTAGTGAAACAAAAAATAAATAAATAAAAGCATTCAGGAATACCAGGATAGTTCAGCAGGTTGAGCGCTTTACTTGCAACCACAAGGTCCTGGCCGTGGCCCGTGCAAACCCATATGCTGAACTGTGGCCAACTGGTAACCACAAAAGATGATGACGAAGGTTCTCCCCTCCCATACAGGAGGCCCCACCCTGCACAGTCCCCTCCCTGAGTGGCCCCACATCCACCTGTGTGGAATGAAACTATATCACAACTAATGAAATTACAACTATGGAGACTGCACTGGGCCATCCCCCTTCTCTTTCTCTCTCTCTCTCTTTCTCTATTTTTCTCTCACACCTTCTTTCAAAAAACAAAATAAGTCTTTAATCAAATAAATAAACAATAAATAAATAAAAATAAAAACATTCATATTACTAACAAAACTTTACTTTTTTATTTGGAGACATTTTAGTCACAGTTTCATCTCAGTACTTTTTATATTCTCTTTCCAGTTTCAACATTGTCATAAGAACCGTTTTAAAAGGTCATTTCAATTTTTTTTTTTAATTTAAACATGTTATTCTTTTCTATAATAATTTGTTTGGGGTTTGGGGTGACTGGTTCTGGTTTGCTTTGAGTTTGAGTCCTCTACCTTTCCTTCCAGTGACTCCTTTTTGTCAAATTCTAAAAAATACAACTAAACATAAAATGAGTGTGTTTGACAAAGGCAGTCTATACCTACAGCATCAAAGTCCCATTCTTTACCTCAACATTTTAAACAGTTTCCACTGCATTTTCAAATTCTAGTGTTTTCTAAAGGTTGTCAGAAAGAATTGGACACATTTTTCAATAGCAATTATTTTAAATAATAATTTTTAATTGGTTTTATTTACAGTCATGACCAAAATTCTCAACTAGTTTAAAAAATGTATATTTCCTCAATAAATTCCCATAAGTGACTCTCTGACTCTCTGGTAAGGTCATATCCACATCATACATAAGTCAGGTTCCAATTAATTATTATAAATTGGAGATGCATCCAGGTAAATGCATTTAGTTTCTATATGAAAAGAAAGACAATTCTTGGTAAAGAGCAATCTATCAGTCATTTGCCCCTAAATGCCAGATCACTTTATCAAAGTAATTGTCTTCTTACCAGCTACCTATTATTGATTTCAAAAATCCTTATTATCCTGATTGGCAAGATGGGATAACTTGGGGAGGGGGGAGAGAGATTTATCAAGGCACTGTGGTGCAAGAACATGATAGGATTCCAGAGTAAGAGCTTTTAACACTGAGAAGGTAGTGGGAAGACCTAGGTAGCTGGAGAGTAGGGTGAAAAGAGTCCAGTAAAGGGATATAGAGAAGTGACAAATAAAAACTTCAACTACTTTGAACTTCTGATTAAAATGCTGGTTCTGCCAACTGCTTACTGAGTACCTCTGAGCTGAATCATCTCCTTTGGGTTGTCAATGCCTAATCTGTTACACAGTGATTCATCAATTAAATGGAAACTTGCCCCAAATAAGAAATATCCTCTCTCCTTCTGGTACCATGTTAAGGGCATTTTAACAAAGCTGTTTATAGAAAAAATTAGTTACACTCTCAGTGCATACAAAAAAAATCGTATAACCAATTGAGTCTTCAAAAAATAACTTTACATACTTATGAGATGACGTCTGGCATGCTTTGCCAGTCCTCCACAGAACAGTGATCCCCTTGCTGAAAAAGTTGTAATATAATGAGTCAGTCTCTGGGCTAAGGAGGAAGCAAGGTCCTTATTGAGAGGGAAGAGTGCTAGGCAAGTAATAAAATCCATCCACAAATCAGATGCCAGGAGAGCTGGAGTTGGCCAAAACAGTTATCTTCTAGCCACACCATCATGGGCACTTCCTGGTGTCCCTTTCAAAAAATTATTTGTCAGGGAAAGATACTACCAAGGGCAGAGATGACACAAGTGGTTGCTTCATCTCTTTTTAAGTCTTAAGGATTGAAGAAAAATCTATGGAGTCCTTAGTAGCATATTTTATAATTTTAAGGCTTTTATAATACTCTACTTACACTACACAAACTAATTCAGTCTTCTTTAAACATAAGCCCATTTCCTCAAGTCCTTACAAATAAACAACTGAGAACAACTGGTTGTATCCTTTTCATTAAACCTTTGCAATTACCCAGGATTATGATCAAGGCAACTGTCACAGGGAGATGAAAACTGAAACTATTTTTAAAGACACCCCCAGATGATGAGATTCAACTGCCTCTGCTAATAGAATTCATGCTTATGTTTAACACCTCTTCCCTGTTATTTTTTAAAAACATTTTTGTTGCCTTAAATTCAAATGAAATGCCAAGTCCCCAGTACCATGAATATTATTTTCCAAAATAAAAACACTGAAAAAATATATCTGGAAAACTGATGTGTTTGGATGGAATTATAAATACAGGTTTATTCCATTAATTAGTTAATGAAAAAAAAAATTGACACATGTTAAAATTAACCTCTGCAATAGGATTATACCTTCCATAGAAAGATTTAAACTTTCAAAAATGCTATCAATTTTTTCAAAGTGTTGACTTCTAAATGACATTACAATTTTGCCAAATTTTCAGATTCCAATCTACTCAACAGAGATCTGTGGGCCACAAATGCTCAACAGCTAGTCCTCCCAGTTGTACATGACCAGTCACAGAGGAGATGCCTAAAATCTAAGCAGAAGTTATTTTTGTCTCCAGCCCCTGTTCTGAGCACCCTCTCTTTTAAATTGACATTTCACCAAAAATAGGCTTGAGTAAGGTTAACATCTAGCAAATCAGTGGGTATAGTGCAAGATACCTAGGTCCCAGCACATTAACAGAAGAATTTCACTCCTAATCCCAAAGGTTAAGAGAATTTCAAAAGAATTTCGGCTGAATAAATGAGGTAACGTTCTGCAACCACCACTGTCATAAACTCTGTTTGCCCTCATGGTATGCCCTCTACCTGTATTGCTATTGTATTTCAACTCTTCCTCTGGCTATTGAAATCTTACTTTTAAGGTCAAGCTTGAATTTCACCCAAGCTGTGAAGGTTTTCCATATTCCTTGGTTTGTTCCAACACACCAATCATCATTGTCCTTCTAGAATAGTTTTATGTCTGAAGGGAAGCAAAGTTTACCACCCCAAAATGTTCCCTTTTTTAGATATTAGTTTAAACTGGTGATTTTTAAGATTTGAAAGACTCAAGAAGAACCTTCCCTTAACTGCCTGGAAGAATTTCGATAGGGGACTTGCTCCAGGAAGGGAGTTATGATCACAGATAACTACAGTTAATATGAACTATCATAAGTGTGATACACAGGGAAAAATCTAGCAAAGCCTTTTGATCAAAGTCCTCTCTGTGTTTCACTGTTAAAGATAGCCCAGCAAACATTTATTTATCAAACAGGTGCTTTTCCATCTCCGTGTGAATTGCCTTTCTGCCCTCTGAAGTTTCAAACTACAACCCTCTCCACCATTTTTCCTTTGCCCAACGTGGCACGTAAACTTTAAGTACTCATTTGTCCTCCCTTGGCATATTCTTATGGAACCCCTGGAAGTACATACATAATAATATATTTGGTCATTTTCTCCTGTCAATCTGGCTCATGTTAAATTGATTAGTCTAACCAACAGAGCTTAAAAAGGTGAGAGAATATTTATTTTTTGTCCCCCACATGTTCCATGATATACATAATAAGCCCCTTAAAGACTGGGCCCTATATCTTAAGTTCTCATTATAAATGCCTCATGCTTTGCATAGTGCCTTTCAGACAGAAGATATTCAAAGAACAGTTGTTCAATAAATAAAAGATTAGTCATCTGCACTTTGCTTGTGGCCTTAGCCATGCTCTCAGCTGCGGGCCCTTGAGTCCCTGCCTAGTTAGGGAGTGGGGGTGGGGGTGGGGGGGAGGAGAGAAACTCCTTAAATAGATTCATGAATTCCATAAAGCCACTTCCCAGAAAGTGGGTCTGTCTTTGCCTCCAGGGCCCAAGTGGCATTTATGAAAGTTAGTGTCTGGCATCACATCCTATCACACAGTTGTAACTAAATAAATACTGCTGAATTGCTGACAGAGGTGATATGTCCATTTCCCCATGCCAAATCTTCTAAGTATTTCTTCTTATCCATCTAAATTAGCTTGATAAATGACTAAAAGGAAGGTGTTCAGATAAATCAAATTCCAAGACTTAATGAATCTAAAAATAAATACTTTCAATAAAATAGGCTCAATGATTAATGAAACAGAATGCAAAATATAGAAATAGACCCACACACTTATGGCCAATTGGTTTTTAACTAAAAAACAAAGGCAATTCAGTAAAGAAATGATAGTCCCTTTAACAAATGGTGCTGGAAAACTAAATAGCTACATGCAAAAGAATTTACGTGAACCTTTTCCTCAAAATGGATAGGAGACCTAATGTAAGAGCTAACACTATATAATTGTTAGATTAAAAACATAGGAGTAAATCTTTGTGACCTTGGGTTAGGCAACTATATCTTATATATGACACCCAAAGCATAAGTGATAAATGAAAACCCAATAATAAGAGGGCATATAACCCAATGTAAAAATAGGTGAAGATATAAATAGACATTTCACCAAAGAAGACACACCAATAGCTGCTTTCCCTCGGTATAGCAAATTGAGATTGGAAAAGACTAAGCTTTTACAAAATAACATTATCTTATATTGTCTGATAATAAAATTAATATACCAGTATGTTCTCTGTAGAAAAACTGGAAAATATTTCAAACTAAAGGAGTTATCCTACAATGCAGGAAAAAGAAAACCACTATAAAGGTAAGTTAATAGGTAAATGGCTTGACCCATACAAAGGGAGGAGGTGAAAGGTACATAGGTATTATAACAGAGTTGAGATCATGCTATTGGAAACTATTGCCCAGGCACATGTTGCGTAGATTACTTGGTAGACTTCCCTTCAATTCATTTTCTGCCTCCAACAATAGTTTCAAAAACTTCAGAGGAATGATGTAAAAATCCTATCACATGAAAATGAAATAAAGAACTAGAAATATTTGAGTGGCAATAAAAGTTTTAAAAATGGAAGACAATACTTTCTTCAGATATTTAAGAGCTGCTATATATGTCCTATCATTCTGGAGGGCTGTCCCAAGATAAGTAGGTGGGGGTTATAGTAAGTAAATTGTAGATCATGAAAAAAATAGCTCAGTTACAACTGAAATAGACCAAAAGTATTAAGTCACCCACAGATTAAAAAATCAGTGACCCATAAGAAAGGTTGTGAGAAAACATTCCTGCAATGACAACCAAATTTACTAGATCCCATCTAAATCTGTAATTGGAATTAACACAAAATTAATTAAATTCACTTAAAAGAAGTCACTTTAAAACTCTCCTGCAGGATTCCCCAAAAGGGATGTTAATTGATATTCTTTGATAAAAGGAATGCATGACCAAGTGAATTCGTGGAACACTGGATTCAACAGCATTCTTTATCACAGAAGTTCTCAGTCTCTTTTATGCTAATGTGTATGAATACCATACATCTCTTGAACCAGAGAATTCTGCTTTCCAAACTTCTTTAGCAATTGAAAACTTCTTTTTTTTCAGGGCATCTCACAACACTGGTGTTCTTGGGAACCTGATTTGAAAAATGCTGCTCCTCCACAGAAAAACTGTTTTTATTTGATATTCTCAGCTACGGAAAATTAATTTCAAAATTCAGTAAGACAGTACTAATCAGACACTAAAGTTACTAGACAAAACCTAAAAATTTGCTACCCAAAAGAAACATTAAAATGGCTCTATTATATACAATGTTCAATAAAATAAAAGAATGTCTGCAAATATGGTTTCTTAAGTTTATGTAAAATAAAAGTCAGATATTCAAACATTTGGAAACAATAAGGAATTGTTAGATAAAAGATAATATTAAAACTCATTAACTCTGACAACAAATCCATAGAAAAAACTTTTACAACTTGTCAGGAATACACTATATCTTTCTGGTATAACTGTACATAAATCTAAGAAATAAAATTTTTATACTAGTTTTCAAAAAACAGTAAGTAGTACTGTTTTTTAGGGATCTTAAAATATCTGGAATTTCTGTTGGTTTGTTTGTTTGTTTGTTTAATACTGGAAGGATGCTTTTGTAGAAAACAAAAGTGCCAGATTTTCTGCTCACGCAGGAAGTTGAAATGCAACATTGTGGCTGTGGCTCTAGTGGGCTATTATTGCTCTGTGAATTATTTTATCTAGACTAAATTCAACCAGTGATGTGATAGTTCACAAATAATCTAAAGAGCCAGCTGCCAATGCCCACAGCATCTCACCTCCAACTGTCACACCAGTAGGAGGAAATAAAAGTGTTAGAAGAGTAGGTCTGGGCCAGACTAATAAAATCACATTCCTTAAAGTTCACCATTTAACTGAAATCCATCTCTATAATAAGTTATTATTATAAAACGACTAAAGCTGTGCATTGACAGGTCATCTCTCCTCTTTTCACTATATAGGCAATATTAGGACTTACACTCATAAAAATGCAAACATCAGGACCACAACTGCTGCTGTTATGAAAGACAGGAGGACAAACCTAAAGCTTTTTGATAAACTTAAAGTAGGCTAATCAGACATATCATTTTAAATGGCACAGAAAATAACAGTACTGTCCCACTTCAAATAGTACTACGGTCAGCCTAGTCTCACTGGGTTAAACTCAAAGCGTCAGTAAGCTGACCATACGTACCATTCGAAGCTGGCAGTTCCACTGTTTTCTGTCCTGTTTAAAATAGTATGTCTGGTCAGCCTGTCTTAAAAGTGTTTAGATGTAAGGAGGCCTTTATTCTTACCACGGTTTTACAGATGAGAAAACAAAGGTTTAAAAAGGTTCAAAGTCACACCTCTAGCAAATATCTCAAGAAATTGTGAGTCCAAGTAGCTCAGTCCATACCGTGCTCTTCACAATGACACTACACCACCTTCCTTGGGTTCCAAAGTACAATGAGGGAAGATGCTCCAAAAAGGAACAACTTAGAAAAGCTGGCCTAGGACAAACTCCAGGCATGACTGGCTTACTTCTATGCTGGCCGTCCTATGTACAACTGACACTTCTTGAATTTCTCTGAAATTCCATCAGATATTGATTTTTTAGCAGGACGGCTAGAGTGCCCTGTCATTTAGGGACTGCACTGAATTAGTTTCTCCTCAGGCTTTGCTCCTGACCCTATAGCAGACCAGCTGCCCTGGGGGTCCAAAGTGTAACACCAACACCCTGGAAAAGAGAAAGTCTTAGGAGGACACACACACACACACACACACACACACACACACACACACACACACCCTGAGCCCCTGGGGGTAGTCTTAGGAGGACACACACACACACACACACACACACACACACACCCTGAGCCCCTGGGGGTAAAAAAAAAAAGAGGGTGAATCTAGGAATAGATAGAGAAATGGAGTGAGGTTTAAAACTTAAAACTTCCTTGGGATGGAGAGGGGGACCTCTCTTTCTCCTCCAGAGTATTATGGCTCCTTGATCTCAGGAATTAACATTTGTAAAATAGAATACACATTAAATAAGATTTGGTGGACTAGCCTGAGAACAAGACCAGCATTATCACATATTTCAACCATACAGGGAAATGAAGGCCTCTAAAAATGACTTTAAAAAGTCCCCATTCACATGTTAATAACTCTGTACATATGTCGTAGCAAAAACTGACCTTACGATAAATGCCATGAACTTCTTAAACTTTATATGAGAAATGGTAATATATTTCCATGAGAGCTTTTAAAAAAATCAAACGAGTACTTGAACACTTCTGATAAATTCTTTAAGCAAACATCAGTGTCAGAACATGTTAGTAAAGTAAGTCACACAATGCCATGAGGCATTTATTTCAGCATTTTTAGAAGTATGCAACAGCTTTCCCAGCTTCAACAGCTTCCCTTTGAAGATGCCCCTCTTTCTCTTTTTCACAATATAGAAATCTCTTTTCTAGTACATTAAGATCAAATAACTCTATACTATATGAGTGAGTATCAGAGTCCAAACTCCTAGTCAAGTCCGACTTGACCCATTGCTACTTCTGACAACTTGACCACTCTCACTATCAGCTTCTGCATCCTTTGCTACTTGTCTTCCCCAGTCAGTCCCCTTTAAGACTAGTTTCTAAATTCGCCCTCAGATTTGCAGTATAGCAGGCTCTGTCTGGGGCCTGCAAACAAAGTTTTCTATTTGCTTCTATGGAAGAAAGATATTTTAGAAAGTATCTTCAAAGAAACTTAACCACATCCTCATGACAGGGTTCAAAACACACTACCCCAAAATATGGCAGCTTGGCATATTAAATATTTTAAACTGAAAAAATTTAGGAAGGGAAGCCAGGATGGTTCAGCGGGTACAGCGCTCACTTTGCAGCCCTGAGGACCAAGAATCAAATCCTGGCCCTGGCCCGTGTGCACCCACATGCTGAACTGGGGTGTGCTTCCCATGTGGGAGGCCCCAAGTTTGATTCCTGGCCCCCCAGTTTGGCCCTTGACCCAAGGGGGCATGGCATGCCTCCCATGTGGGAGGCCCCCAGCCCAGTTCCCACCCTGCATGGCCCCTGCTCTCCTCTGTGGAATGAAACCACGTTGAAAACTGATGACATATAACTATGGAGACTGCTCTGTCTCTCTCTATCTCTGTCTCTCTCTGTCTCTGTCAGAAAAAAAAAAAGAATTTGGGAAATAGCAGGTGCTGGAAAGACTCTCTGACCCACCCCCATTCTCTGCGGAAGCAGGTCATACATAAGGCCCTCTTGTGAGAGGCACCCTCCTGTACCTGGAGAAAAGGAGCACCCTTATCTCTGAAGATGAGAAAGATTCTGAAAAGAATCTGAACAAACAGGACTTACTGAGTTTCCCCCAGTTTACTCTTCAGAAAAATCAAGTGTAACAACACTCAGGTTTAACCACTTCTTCTGGTCTTCATTCCCTTATGCAGACTCCTGCATCATGTAAAAATTTTATTAAATGTATTTGTCTGTTCTCCTCTTATTAGCCTGCCTTTTGTTATAGAGCCTATAAGCGTAGAAGAAAAATATTTTTTTTACTCCATGAAATAAAACTGGAGAGAATCTACTGATTTTATCAATATATTATTAGACAATTTCCAAGTGAGAAGAATCTAGCTCTCCCTAATATTCTCCTAAATTCTGAATTGATGAAATTAGAGGATAAGTATAGCAAACGAAATTCGTAACCTTAGATAAATAAATTAATCTCATCTATGAATGTGAGTAAACTTTCACAAATGAAGAAACTGAATTATGTAATGGAAGGAACACGGAAAGGGCACAGAAGAATGGGTCCTAAGCCTGGCCCTGCCAATCACGACGTATATGACTTGGGGCCTCAAGGTCTATTCAACTTTAAAAGGAGGAAGTTACCATAAATTTATTTTTCCTCCAGATAAACTTTTATCTCACTCCTGCCAAAGCAATGCCTTCAATTCCCCATCATAGTGCTTATAGTTCTAGATCATAAACTAGGGGAGAAAAGTTTTATTTGGTTTCACATTCATTTGTTAAGGAACCAACTCTTCAGTATGATCTGAGGTAAACAGCAGTGTTATCAGACACTATGCTAGGTGCTGGGGAATGCCTTGTGCAATAAAACAGACACAGCCCCATCCCCATGCAGCTTGGAGTCTAGTATTAAATAACAAACCAATCTTCTGCTTTAATCTACCTACTTCAGAATGCAGGCACTCTGATGTAAACGCTTATACAACATAATTTAGAATGTTAGCACCACCAATCAAAGAGTAATTTCTTTTCTTCTTTGAAAATGTCCTAATCAGTATCTTTCTCCAGTTAAAGCAATGACCTTCAAGAATGGCTTGGTTTCTTAGTATACTTTTATCCATATCTCCAAATGCTTGTAAAGCATATTGATTAGAGAAGAATGCAAACAAAACTTTATGGCCACATAATGAGACTGAGTCATAACAACAAAGACTTAAAGTATATAGAAAAATGCTGAGAGAAATCAGAGCTCAGTAAAGTGACACATTATCCTAGCATATTGCTTTTTCCCCTCTACTTCTCTGTCTTCTTTTTTTTTGGATTATTCCTTATCTCTGTGCCTTTCTATTGTGGCATAATGTGATGGTATGACATGGTTTTTCTGTAGAGACCAAAGGACCAAGGACTAAATCTCAGCCCTGCCACATTCTAACAATCTACTTCATGCTGGGGCAGATTAACTCATCTTCCCTGAGCCTCCATTTCCCACAGGTAAAAAGAGGATTAAATCAGATTACACATATTATGTACATAGTTCAGAATCTAGCACATAATAAGCATTCAGTAAATGGTAGTGATGGTAAAGGAAGCAATAAAGATAATAATACAAAAATAAAAAAGAAGAAAACTTATAACTGACCACAAGATGGAACTATAGTTTGTGGATGAAATTACTGAGTAAAATTTTGGTTCTTAGTTCTAAAATGTAGCTCACTATTTTATCAACAAACACCAAAATGCCTTGTGATTATTTAAACACCTCTCCTAAGAAAAATGGAAATGTTTGTCTTTTTATCATAAAATAACTTTAAGTTCAAAATATATTCTGCTATTAATTCATCTTCTATATAAATAAATTCCTGCTCTGTCTTCTAAAAAATGTTAATATCATAAAAGTCTGTAAAAAGGCTATAAAACTATTCCTGGTTAAAGCAGGTTAAAGAGACATGACAATTAAATGCAAAACCTGACCCCAAACTGGATCCTGCCCTGAGGAAAAAATGGTATAAAAGATCAACCAACACACCTGGAATGTGGACAACAGATTAAAGTATTGTACCAACATTAATTTATGAAGTTGATAATTGTGTGGTTAGGAAACAATATCCTTAGTCTTCGAAAATATAAACTAAAGTATTTAGGAGTAAAGGGCTATGGTATATAGAACTTACTCTCTAATGTTTCAAATAAAGAAAAGTAGACATAAGTATACATATGCATGTATGTACGTGTATATGTGTACACACACACACACAACATTTGCCCTCAAAATCAAACAGGGTGAATGTTAACAAGAGGTTAATCTGAGTAAAGAACTTTTCTTGTACCATTTTTATTTTTGAAACTTCTTAGGGTTTAAAATTATTTCCAAAACATCTCTGATCTATCCCTATTAATTAATAAGTATTTCACATATTTTGTCATGTAAAAGAGTCGTTAGGTTCTATAATGTTGGTCTTGGAAAACATCTTAGACATCACCTCATTCACCCGCCTACCAATGCACTAATCATTTCCTTTCCATCTCTGATAGATTATAACTAAAGCTTCCCAAGGTTTTGGTGGAAATTTGATGATGGCTGGCAGTGTCCTGTCCAATAAAGTCATGAGTGATTTCATGACAGGCAATTTTAATTGCTCATGCTTGCAGTAGTCTGAAAGGCAACCCCAAGGATATCTGTGCCTAATCTCTGGAAACTGAATGTTGCCTTATTTGGGAAAGTCTTTGCAGATGCTAACACATTGATTTCCGCCCAGTAAAACTGATTTCAGGTTTCTAACCTCCAGACCTATGAAAGAATAGATTTCACTGCTATAAGTCACCAAGTTTGTATAATTTGTTTCAGCAGCAACAGGAAACAATATACTCTACATCAAGAAACACTTGAGTGTCTATTACTGAGCAGTACGAATATTTGGAGATTTTTTTCTATTGTGCTTAAATCTTCAAACCTGGAAATTAGCCAGCAATCTTCTCTTAGGAACAAACAAACCCAAAACTCTACTTTTTTTTGTATGACAGCCCTATCAATATCTGAAAACACCCATCAAATTTCTCCTTAATTCTCTCTCCTTAAAGCCATCTTGCCTACTTATTTCTACCATTTCCTCATCCAAGAGATGATTTCCAGACCCTTACTCTCACCGTCGTGGTTGTTTCCTTCAGGATACTTTCATTTGAAATGACTGTCATAAACTAATTCTGGATATGGCCCAGCCAGTGAATTGTACAAAAGAGCTATGGACTCTTAGCTTTATTAAGGCAATCTGAAACGGTATTCAAGTGGACCACTGTTATCAATCAAACCTCCGAGATCTCATCACATGAATTAGTGCTACATCAGACCTTCTGTATTACAGATACAGTCAGCGTGCTTTGTCCAATTTCATCCAAGTATCTGCTACAAAGCAAATGGAATAATTATGAGCATTCCCTAGGGTAAGCCAGTAGTCACCTCTCGGTATGTTCACTCATTTAGCAAACATGGAGCTACAATGCGAAGACACATAATCAGTCATATCATGAAATTCACAATATCGTTACATTTAGTTTTATACATAGGCATTAACCCATGTATGGGTATGAACTTCAAGGTTCTTCCCAAAATGCCAGTTATATTATGTTACTCTTGCCCTAAAAAACATCCAACTATATTCTTGGCTAACCAATCACATCTGTTTCTTACCCAGCTTCACCAATTTCTATCCAACCTAATATCCTTCCATCAAACCCTGGCAGACCAGTATATCAGGCTACTGTGCCACCAAACATTAACCTCCCCGCCCACTCCTCTGTCAGCTTTACTTCCCTGGCCTGGCACAAGTCTCCCAGATCTGACCTTTTAAAACTCCTGTGTTTGCCACGCATTCTGGCATGTTATCCTACGCTACCATGCATAACTGTTTTATGGCTTCACATGTATGTATTTTCTATTAATTGTTAAATTTATTGGGGTGATATTGGTTGGTATACACATATGTATTTTTAATATCTCTAACAAAACATCAAGCTGCATGAAAACAGAGTACTTCTTAAACTGCATTTCAAATATAGCCCTGCTTATACTAGACTAGGTTCATTGCAGCTCTGTTGAAAGTAAGCAATGTTATTCTGGACATATGTTTTTTAATTGATCAGGAATTTATCATCAAGAAATCATTATTTTTCATGATGACAAAACATTCAGAATTTTTCAATTCCAAGCTATAATACTATTTACGTATAAAGCAACTTCATGCTTATCTATATATCTCATACTACCTTAAAGTTGTCAAGATTACCAATCAACTATTTTTTCACACGTATAAAACTTGATTTGCAGGGGAAGCTGGGATGGTTCAGTGGGTTAAGCACTCACTTTGCAGTCTGGGGACTAAGGATCGAATTCCAGCCTAAAACCATGCGGACCCATATGCTGAACTGGGGTGCACTTCCCATGTGGGAGGCCCCCTGTTCTGGTTCTTGTCATGGTGAACCTCCCATGTGAGAGGCCCCTGGTTTGGCCCACAGCTTGTGGGGTCATGTCGCCCACACAGGAGGCCCCCTGCCTGTTTCAGCCCTGTGCACCCCCGCCCACCTGTGTGGAATGAAACCATGTGGAAAACTGATGACATACGTACAACTATGGAGACTGCTCTGGGCCCTCCCCCTTCTCTCTGTCTCTCTTTGTCTCTGTCTCTCTCTCTCTCTGTTAGTCAAAAACCATAAAATAAATCTTTAAAAAGCAACTTGACTTGAAAGATTTGCTTCTAAATTCCACACTTTGGGTCTTTAATGACACATCTTCCCTAAAAAGCCTTTAACCCTTCCTATAGTATATACATTGTTATCTCTTATAATAGAAGGAAAATAACAAGTGTCAAGTTGTGTTTGGAAAGAAATCAGACCAATGTCCAAATGTCAAGCTCAGCGTCTCCTCTTCGGCTTTAATCACTTAACCTGAAATTCACCTGAAGAATTTAGTATTGTTGAGAGAGCAAAAGATCTAGAGTCAAGCCGATTGGGATGTAATTTTCACTTCCTCCTTAGACTATAGTCTACCCAATGGAAATTTATGTAATCTCTCTTAGCCTTATTTTCCACACAAATCCTGAGAATTACTAGCTGTATGACCTTGGGAAAATATGAAACATCCCTGTGCATCAGCTTCATCATCTGTAACACATGGATAATGATACTAGTCAACACCTATCTATAGGTTTGTTGTGAGATTAATTAAGACATAAAAGTGACAGATCCCAGCATATGGTTACCCGTCAAATAATATTAGCAGCTATTATTACTAATACTGGTATTAATACTGTAATGTACATAGCATGCAGTAGGGGTCCAAAAAATAATAGCTGCTATTATTTTCTAAACCATATTAGTGTATTTATTGGTTATACCAAATGAAAATGCTGGTTAATTATAATACTGATCCATTTAACTATGGAGGCATTCTCAAAATGTGGCCCCAGCTCAGCACCATCAGCTTGTTGTTAGAAACACAATTTCCTGGAACTTGTTAGAACTAGAAATTTTCAGGCCCCACCCCAGATCTAGTGAATCACAAGCTCTTGGGGTGGGGCCCAGCAATCTATTTTAACAAGCCCTCCAAGTGACTCGGATAGAACTGAAGTTTAAGAACCACTCCTATAAGTCTACAGTCTTAAAAAAATATCTTATTTGCATATTTTAAGAACCAAAACACTGTATTATACTTTCAAAAGATGTATTTTTTGTTAGCCTTTTATAAAGTCAGTGCTTCAGAAATTCTCCTATTTCATCTAAGCCTACAGATGTAAAATTACTCAATGAGAATGCAATGGTCAAATACACAGAGCAAGCTGAGCTTTTTTTTTTTTATTCCCTAGACATTATCACCATGTTCTCAGCTTGGGGATGTACATTTCCTTCTAACCACCAAATCAGAAAATAAAGAATAGTGTGATTGACTCAGTGGAACATAAAGTCATTGACTTTATAATAAGGGTAAAGGATATCTATGCCATGCCTAAATTAAGCTTTCCAAAGACATGATGGGAAAGAGATAAAAATCTGATAGTCAGTTGGGTGACTCCCATGTGGTAACCAAGCAGGTTACTAACAAACAGGGTGTAGTTCAATAATGGAATTCAGGGATCCTTCCCCTATAAATGCATTTATGTATCAATATATTAAAATTTAGGCCAAATATTCTATTACACAATGTTAAGGAATACATTTACAGTATAGCTAATCAGTGATGAAGAATATGAGGACTGTCAGGAAAAAAAACAGCTACTGTCAATATAACAAGAACAGTTGCATGGCTGGGTACTTTCCAGACAGTCCTTGTATACTACCATTACAAACCACCAGTTAGATGGATCCAATGCAAAGAAAGTACATTATATATAGAGTTCTTCAGACTCCAATCTCCTAAAAAAAATCTTTTATCACCTTAAATTATTCCTTCTGAATTCAGCCTCTAGGTCATGGCTCAAGTTCTAATTCTGCATCCAAGTCAACAATTAAAAGGAAATCTTCTAATCTTTAAAGAGCTTCAGAAAATAGTTTCCTTCTCTCTTTTTTCCCCTTAAAACAAAGTAAAAACTAAATCATCAGTACTTAAATATTAGGTGACATCTCTCATACTAACTACTGTCTTATAAATTTCTAGACATAACAATAGAACTGCATGTGATCAGCAATAGCAAAAACTAAATAGTGATCTAAGATGCTCTAGTTTATAAAGTGCACTAGGTAGAATGGGCATAAATAAATACTGCAAATAATAAGAGCAAGTTAACAATTTTATATTTTAGAATAATTCTCTGGGTAAAATTTAGTTAACTGATGTCACAGGTATTTTCAAAAACAACTAGATCAAATTTTAGTACAATAATTATAATTATGCTAAAGAATAATACTGTACATAGGGATGACAGGATAACTCAATAGGTTGAACGCTTGCCTTGCAACCAAGAGGTCATATGTTGAATTGGGGCATGCCTCCCATGTGGGAGGCACCCCAGTTTTCCTGCCCCACATGGCCCCACATCCACTGTGTGCAATGAAACTATGTCAAAACTAATAACGTACAACTATGGAGACTGCTCTGGGACCTCCCTCTTCTCTCTCTCTCTCTCTCTCTCTCTCTCTCTCTCTCTCTCTCTCTCTCTCTCAACCAATAAAATAAATTAAAAAAAAAAGAATAATGCATAAACATTACAGATACCAATGGTTTACTTAGCAACCATAATTTGCAAAGTAAACAATTTGGTCTGCTCAGTGTGTTAAGAGATTTGTAGAGCAGCAAACCTGAATATGTTAACTGAACTTAGTCTAAAAAGTACTCTGAAAAATGATAAATCAAAAGGAAAACATTCCTGCCAGCACAATTGATTTAAGGACAGGCTTAGTACCAAACTAAAATACCAGTACACTAAAATTTAAATACGTTGGGAGAAAAGCCAGGGACATCTGCATACCAACAAAAATAAGTGTTCATGGAGCAACCTGTTCCCTTTAAACAAATGTAATTTTTAGCTCTGAAAAATATAAAATAATGCTATATCCATATTTTTCTGGGGGAAAAAAAAAAACTATACTAAAAAATCCTAAGCAAATATTTTAGGGAACCAATGTTTATACATATGGACATTATTGTAACTGAGGCAATCATTTAAAAGCTCCACCATGTTTACTTTTCTCAGTTGTATAAACCTTTAAAAATCTACCATGCCGTAATCATCCCCTTTGGCACTGGGTATATGCTATTTTACAGCTGCAGAAGTCATAACTTCCTAAATCATGGGGGTTAATTAGTGAATAGCTGAAGCTATGAGGCAGAGAAAAGTAAACACAATCTCAGCCAAAGGGAACCTGCTGGCAGCTGTGCAACATACCACAGGGAAATCAAACTACACAATCCCTCATTCTCATTCATACTCTCATTTACATATCTCTCCTTGTCGTCTCTGTCAGTAAGTAGCTGCAAGTTTCCTCTTCTGTGAAATGGGGGACGCAAACCAAAGGATGTAAAAAATGTCCTTCCAGTATAGATCTAAGTGAAATAACAACTGAGGACCAAAAGCTGCCTAACCTTTCAGAACCTTCAGAGGCTTCATTGACTCCCTTCCTATGAGGAGAATGTGTGGAAGATGAGTAGTAAAAAAGGCCTTTTGGACCCAAAGATCCATCCATAAATGATGAGGAAGGGGTGTGCAGGGAGCAGGGAGGCTACAGCTAACAGGATTACCTCCACAGGACAATGAAACATCCCTCAACATATTCGGGACCCAAAACCCAAGCATTTTCTAAAATGAATAAACTACAAGAAATAGTACTTGAGGTAAGAAATGGGATTTGGATAAGAGATGTAAGCAGGACACCAAAATCGATTTAAATCCACTTTGCTGTTTCATCTGAAGCCACCCAAGTTAATCCATGATTTATACAGTAAATGCTCATTTAACTGAGTGCCTACAGTATGAAAATACCATGCCTTTTGCTTAGATAGATAAACTCATTTAAATCTTCACACTAACCTATCATTACTACCATTTTACAGGTGGGGTGGGCCTAAGAAAGTTAAGGCCACACAAATAAATAATAAACAGCAAAGCCTGGAAACAACTCCCTCACGTCTTGATGCCTCCCATCTGTGGCTTACATATCACAAGGGCTGATAATACTGTAGCAGACATTTTTCTTTCAGAGACAATTTACTCTAAGGTAGCAGAATAAACAAGTATAAAATGAAAAGGAAAATCCAGTGAAGAAAAGGAAAATCCAGTTCTGGGATGAGCTTCTCCATCACCTCTCTAGCCAAAGGAACAGAACTATTATACCAAGAACAGTTTTCCTTGGAGCCTAAACTAGGGCACAAAGAACTGGAACACTTAAATAATACGAAGTGAAAATAAATAAAATAATAATTTAGAAAAGGTAACACTTTTAAGAATTATTTCTAAGATGGGGAACACATCCCTAGCGTGAGTCAGCATTCCCAGGCAGCTAAGCCAAGGACAGAGTCTCCAGACCAGGGCCCCTTCCAGGCTGTGAGAGAAGTGCCCTTAGTGCACAAAGACAGCCATTCCTCCCCTTTCCCCCCTTTAACCTCCTCTCTCACTGCTTTTCTCTTTTCTCCTCTAAACACACCTTTACCCCCTCCCTTCCCCATGATTTAAGCAGGGGTGTCCAATCTTTTGGCTTCGCTGGACAACACTGGAAGAAGAATTGCCTTGGGTCACACATAAAATACACAAACACTAATGATAGCTGATGAGCTAGGAAAAAAAAAAAAAAAGTCACAAAAAAATCTCAAAATGGTTTAAGAAAGTTTACAAGTTTGTGTTGGGCCACATTCAAAGCCATCCTGGGCCGCATGCGGCCTGTGGCCTGCGGCCCACAGCCTGCAGGTTGGACAAGCTTGGTTTTAACACTACTTGAGACTGTAGTGAAACTGACAAAAGAGGGAACACACTCAGAATTATTCACATTTCATCTAAATGATTTTATTCCTACTGTTTTCTCTCCCTCTCCATCAATTACTCTTTCATTTTACTGACTTATTTCTCATAGTCACCCTTTTCCTTAACATTTATATACGTATGTCAAGACTCCATTTTATTAAAAACTGTTTTTTCACTAATTAAAAAGGAACATGTTAAAGCAAGAAAGATACTGAACCTGCTTCTCTACTTTCCCTGGTTTCAGCTTAAATATGTTCATATTTCAAGAGAAGAATATAAGAAAATGAATATAGAACTAATGTTTTTAATATTAAGATTTTTTTGTCTAAAATTCATATACCTATTTTAGTTTTTCCACCAACTGAATTAATAACCAAATGACCTACAACAAGTGTCCAATGTTCCTTTTAGTGAGACAAAATGAGGTTGACTACATAGTGTAACAATTCTTTTATCATCGCTTGGATAAAACATAAAAACAATCACATGAAGGCTGAAATGATCTGGTTAACTAGTAACAACACAAAATTTAATTATTTTATTACATTTCTACACTTGAGGTTAATGTTATAACTTGTAGGCAACAAAAAAAGAATGAAAGATTTAAGAACTGTGTTCTGACATATTTGAGTTTTGAGTCATTCATTTCAGGGCATAATTCTTAAGATTATAAGGAAAGGCTAGAGCCAATTCTAGAACAACACAGAAGATTCTAAGCAGCTAACACACGTGGGAGTTAGACAGGACTATATTAACTATCCCCCTCCTTAAAGGAGCTCTTCAATTAAAAAGAGCTAACTTTAAATTCTGACTTCAAGAAACAAATAAACTAATTTGGTTGTAACCCTAATCAGCTGGACTGGTATCTATAGGCTGTTATGCCTAAAATATTTATTTTCCCAATTCTTACTCTCCTGAACCAAAATTAAGACATACATCTTTGAGATTTGTCATTTTACCAAATAAAGAGGTTGCACATTCCAGGTAAATCAGGATTTCAACCCTTGCTCTTGGACTCTGAAGGCTATGTGTGTGTAATCACTTTAAAAATAAAGCCACCTTAGAGGGTTGTTGGAGTGATTAAATGTATGCAGTGTGTATCACACACAGTAAGAATACTCTTGCCAGGCACTGTGATGGGCCCTAGGTAGGAGGAACACAGCCTCAAACAGCTCAACTAGTGTTCTGACAATTTTAACAAATGTACGAACAACTCATAAAGTGTGTGGTCTAGTCCAACATTCCTGACACATGGTAGGTCCCCAGTAAATATCTGTTCAGTGCTAGTGCTTCGGTTCCCATAGACGGCAAACTCATTTGTGCCTCTACTTCTCTTCGGTTCCACTGCCAGTGGTTGTGACTTGGAACCATAATACTTTCACTCCCAAAGACATGAGGTAACTCTCTGTGCCTTCCACATGCCCACCGCCAGATACCCAGCAATCACTGGGGTATCTCTTCATCACAAAACTTGCTTCCCCTGGATTCACCTCAGAAATAGGAAAATCCTGTCAGAGCCATTAGCTCCAAAGGTCCACACCCAATACTCACATCAGCCCTATCTGCTCTCCTAACTGGTGGAAAAGAGTCCCACTCATACCATGTGCATGGTACATGGAGGATAAAACAAAAGCTTAGAAGAGGATAGCCTTCACTACAAGTCATAATATATTTCCTCAAAAAAGGATCATAGAGCAGAGGATTTCAACCTTTTATGTCTTGCCAACATACCACAGGATTTAGCTCACAGTAGTAATAGAAGCTCCCTACAGCAGTGATTCTCAGTTGCAGAGTGGGTGACATGGCTTTCTGGAATGACGTATCAGAATTTGGGAAAAGAATTTTGTCAGTGGGTGGTGAGAGAGAGGGAACAAAAATACCTCTCAGGTAATTCTGATATGCCCTCTGAAATAAGAAGCACTTTATTACCGTAGGTGCTATGACATTATTAGTAGTATTACTGCAATGCTACATGATGGTTTAAATAGGAACTGCAGGATAGTTTGAGACTACAATCATTATAAATATTAAATAATGCTTCTACGTGAGAAAACTCCAAGTTTCAAACATTACACTTAAAATGGTACCTATTTCCAATTTATAGCTGTCCATAAAATGGGAAAAATGTTACTAATAGTTCCTTGTGAATTCCTATGGATTCTTTAGCTAAGATTCATAGAAGGATTTCAGTAGGATCCAATATGCCAAGAAATTATATGCAAATTTTTTGTACATGTGTATTTTTCTGGCGAGCTTATATCAGATTCTCAAAGTGACCCATGACATACAAATAGATATTATTTTAAGAACTATAACTATTAACGGCTTCACAGACAGAGAAATGTATACATAAGTACCAATCTCTGGTTCATAGTAAGTATAAGAAGTAAAATGACTTTCATCTGTACAATCCATTTTTATTCTCTTCTCACCCTCTGCATTATATATAAATCTTATGCCAGAATTTGGTTTGAATATTGGCAGAAAAATATTCAAAATATTGTTGAGAACTGCAGTTTTTCCACGACCTAACATATAAATATTTACATATTTTTTAAACTGCTGAGATTTTTTTAGAATCCAATAATAATACGTTTTACTAATGTCACAGAATGCACTATAATCACTGGGTACTTATCTTCCCACCTCCACCCTTACCCACAGGCCACACAACAAATAATTATAGATGCCTAAAATTCATGTGAAATACTCTAGAATTTAAATTTTCAAGCTGATATTGAAAAGCTGTGCTTCAGAGCTACACAATCAGTTACTGCACCGTAAATTAAAGTACGGTATGTAAAACAATTCCAAGACATGAAAGAAATACACACTGACCTTCATAAGATGCTGATTTATCCATTTTGTAAACGTTTTCTTTTGAACTTTGTCTCGTTCATCTAGAAAGGGGGAAAAGAAATATAAAATAAGGGTGATATAATCTATAAATAGACTTTAATGGCGATTATGCCCATAAACAGAAATAAGGTATTCAAAAACTATTGTTTAGTGCATTTAAATTTTCTTGTTGAATTTTGGCAACTTTAGGCTATCTGTAAGAAAGTACTAAAGAGCTATCTGTCAGACTGGTCTCTTCCCAGTGTTGTATTTGTCAACATTACTTAACTAAACAAATGTCCGCTGTGCATTCTATAGCATAACCCCCCATCACCACCACCACCACCACCACCACCATAAAGATGTCTGACTTAAACTTTACAGTTTCAAGTGAGCTCTGGCACTGAACTTCCAAAGCACTTCAGTAGTTTCCATGTCTTGGCCACCATAAATAGCGCTACAATGAACACAGGGGTACGTATATCTTTAGGGCTAAATGTTTTCAGATTTTGGGGGTAGATACCCAAAAGAGGGATTGCTAGGTTGTATGTTAATTCTATTCTTAATTTTTTGAGGAATCTCCATACTGCCTTTCATAGTGGCTGTACCAATTTACATTTCCACCAGCAGTATATGAGGGTTCCTTTTCCTCCACAGCCTCTACAGGATTTGTTTTTCCTTATCTTGTTGATAATAGTCATTCTAACAGGTGTGTGGTATTAAAGTAAGAGAGAAAAAGATGAGCCTCATAATAATATGCAGATAGTAATCCACTAAAAATCGTTTCCACAGGTACTCAACCTCACTAGCAAATAACAGTAATATACAAGTAAAATAACAAATCAAGCTTTTTAACCTACCATATTACCAAAATTTTATTAAAAAAAAAAATTATATTGACAAAGACACAGGGAGAAGACCTACACATATTTATGTATACATGTATACAAGTATGAATGTGTATATGTATGTATAATTTGGTTAAAATCTTCACCTATACTATTCAATACTGTCACATATGGCTAGTCACATATGGCTAATTAAGTTTAAATAAAAATTTTTCAAAAGCAAATAAAATGAATAATTCATATCCTTGGATACACTAGTCACAATTCAAAGGCTTGCACTAGGAATGTGGCCAAGATATTGGACAGTACAAATAAAGAATATTCCCATCATCACAAAAATTTCTATTAGAGAACACTGCTCTAGAATAAAGTTTTCACAGGCAGCACTAATCTGGAAAAATTTGCCAACAAACATCAAAAGCCTTAAAAATACATATATTCTGGTGATTTCTGGTCAAGATATCAGAGTAGGTAAATGCTGTTCTTAACTCTTCTCACAACCATGCCAAAATTACAATTAAAATACAAAGCAACCATCATAGAGAATCACCTGAAATCCAGATGAACCAAAGCCCTACAACTTAGGACATAAAAAAGAAGCAGCCCTCAGAATGGTAGGAGGAAAAGAGGCACAGACAAGCTGGTCCCACCCCTGCATGTGACATTAAAAATCAGGAAGGATATCTCAGCTGCAGAGGTCACCCCAGAGGAGGGATCCCAGCACCACATCAGAATCTCCAGGCCAGGGTTCCAGTGCCAGAAACAGAAGTCCCCATAATTCATGGCTGTGAAAACCAAGAGATTGTGCCTGAGACAAAGGGTCGCACATGGACTTACTGGTTGACAGATTCACTCACTTTCAGCTCCAGTGCTGAGATACCAGCTCAAAAGGCCGAAGGGTCATACGGGGAAGAAATGAATTGTCTGGCTTCAGAGCGAGGGCTGAAGGGGCAGCTCTCTCCAAGACAGAGGAGCTGGCAGAAACAATTGTTTCTTTGTTGAGCCCTCCCCTTCCTGGCATCAAGAGGCAGGCAGCTGCCAAATCTGAGTCTCCATCAATCTGGCTAACACCTTTCCTTCCCCCACTGGTGATTCCCGAAGATCCTACCCCACCAACTTTTGGGCACACCCAAGCCACTTTCAGTAGATTTTCCCTACAAATGGCCTGTCTTGGATCATGCATTGGACTCTCCTAAAACCTCTCAAAGGTTTACAGAAACCAAATAAGCAGCATCTGGCTTCAGTATGTCCCATAACTCTGGCTGAGTAGCCCTTAGCCTGGCACTGGCAGCAGCCAACCTTGGTTCATAGATTGGCCTCTCCAGGCATTTCCAAGCCCAGTGCAGACAGAGGCCATCTGCAGATTGCTTTGTGGCTCATGCCAGGTGGTTCTGGGTAGGGCACAGGCTTTGGCTGAACTTGGCCTATAGCAGGTCCCTTCTCAGGAATCCCCAGGACTGGCACACCCGGTAGCCAGCTTTGGACTGAGCCGGAGCATCATCTGGCTGCCTCCAAGGATAACAAACCCAAAGGGAAGATTGGGCAGTCACCAGAGCCCTGCTAAAGCAAATCCTGCTCCATAGGGTCAGCCTCTGCACCACAGCTCCTCCACATCAGGGCCAGTCCTCACAACCAATCAGCCTGAGGGTCAATCTCTCCCACTGATGTGCACTCAGCAACCACGGTTCAAATGCAACAGGAGAACACAGAAAACACACCAGGGACACAGATGGAACACCCAGCTAAAATGACCAAGGAGACTGTGTCACAGACCCCACAGGACACCTACTACGTAAGGCCACTCGACTCTGAATGGTAAACTTAGCAGTCCAACCTAATACATAGAAATAAACACAGGGAGGCAGCCTAAATGGAGAGAAAAACATGTCCGAAATGAAGGAATAGAACAAAGGTCCAAAAAAACTAAACAACATGGAGACAAGCAATCTACCAGACATAAGAGTTCAAAACACTGGTTATAAGGATACTCAATGAAGTCAGGGAGAACTTCAACAAACAGAAAGAAAACACAAAAATGGAGCTGGAAAATAAAAAAAAAATAAAAAAAAGAACCAGACAAAAATAGAGAATACAATAACTGAAATGAAGAATACATTTGATTAGAACAGTTGATTAGGTGAAGTAGAGGATCATATCACCTATTTAGAAGATAAGGTACCAGAAAACAGCCACACAGGAAAGCATAAAGAAAAAAGAAACCCAAAAAATTACAATAGTTTAAGGGGCTCTGGGACAACTTTAGGCATACCAACATTCTCATCATACAAGTACCAGAAGGAAGAGACAGATGAAAACGAATTGAAAACCTTTTTGAAAAAAATGAAAAAATTCCATAACCTGGTAAAAGAAATGGATACACAAGCCCAGGAAGTGTAGAGAGTCCCAAGAGATGAACCCAAAGAGGCCTGCACCAAGAAACAACATAATTAAAATGCTAAAGGTTAAAGACAAAAAAAAAAAAAAAAAAAAAGTCTTAAAAGCTGCAAGAGAAAAGCAGTGAATTACCTACAAGGGAGTTCCCTTAGACTGGCAGCTGATTTCTCAGCAGAAACTTCGCAGGCCGGAGAGACTGGCACAAAATATTCAAAGTGATAAAAAGCAAGTACCTACAACCAAGACTACTGCACCCAGCAAAGCTATCATTTAGAATGGAAGGACATATTAAAGAGCTTCCCAGACAAGAAAAATCTAAAGGAGTTCATCACCATCAAACCAGTATTAGAAGGAATCTTAGAGGGACATCTTCAAGACTAAAAGAGAAAAAAATGATAATAACTACATCTCTATCAACAATTACTTTAAATGTAAATGGATTAAATGCTCCAATAAAAAGGTAGAATGGGGAAGCCAGGATGGCTCAGTGGATTAAGCACTCATTTTGCAGCGCCGGGGGACCGGGGATCAAATCCCGGCCCTGGCCCATGAGGAACCATATGCTAAACTGGGAGCTCCTCCAGTTCAGTTCTCTCTCTGTCTCTGTCTCTGTCTCTGTCTCTCTCTCATAAATAAATAAATAAATAAATAAATAAATAAATAAATAAAAGGTAGAATGGCTGAAGGGATAAGAAAACAAGACCCTTATATACACTGCCTACAAGAGATTTCAGTCTGAAACACATACACACACTGAAAGTAAAAGGGTGGGGAAAAGATAGTTCATGAAAAGGGAAACAAACAAACAAAAGAAAAAAGTTGAGGTAGCAATACTTATACCAGACAAACAGACATTAAAACAAAGGCTATATAACAAGAGACAAAAATGGATCAGTAATCCCACTTCTGGGTATTTACCAGAAGAAACCCAAAATGCCTACTTCAAGGGAACATGCATCCACATGTCCACTGCAGCATTATTTACAACAGCCCAGATGTGGGGGCAACCTGGGTATCCATCAATGGATGAGTAGATAAAGAGTAAGTGTTATACATATACAATGGAATATTGCTCAGCCAGGGAAGGGAATGTATTCTTGCCATCCGCAGAGGCATGGACAGACCTGGAGGGTACTGTGCTGAATGGATTATGTCAGACAGAGAAAGACAGTGATTTAATTTATACATGGAATCTAAAGAAATAAACAAGGGGAAGCCAGAATGGCTCAGGGGGTTAAGCACTCACTTTGCAACCTGGAGGACTAAGGAACAAGTCCTGGCACCAGCCCATGCGAACCCATATGCTGAACTGGTTTGTGCTTCCCATGTGGTAGGCCCCCCAGTTCGGTTCTCGCCCCCTGTCCGGCCCCTGGCTTGAGGGGGCGTGCCTCCATGCAAGAAGCCCCCAGCCCAGTCCCCACTCTGCACAGCCCCCACCCAGCTGTGTGGAACAAACAATGTCAAAAACTGATGATGTACAACTATGGAGACTGTTAAGATTTATTTTATTGTTTGAGAGACAGAGAAAAGGGAGGGCCCAGTGCAGTCTCCACAGTTGTACATCATTAGTTGTGACATAGTTTCATTCCACACAGGTGGATATGGGGCTGCACGGGGCGGTCACCAAAATGGGGGGCTTCCAAATGGGAGGTGTGCCCTAGTTTAAGCATAAGGGTTTGCACAGGCTGGGGATGGGATCCGATCCCTGAACCTCGTGGTTGCAAGGCAAACGCTCAACCTGTTGAGCTATCCTGGGATCCCGCATTAGTATATTTTATGTGTGGCCCAATAGAATTCTTCTTCTAGGTGGCCCAGGGGAGCCAAAAGGTTGGATACCCCTAGTCTAACCACTGTGCTATACATCTAAAATTAATATAAATAATATTGAATGTCAACTGCAAATGAAAAAAAAAGTAGGAGGAATGTCAAGGGAAATAAGAGGTTCAAATTTCTATGTATAAAACAAATAAATTGTGGGATGTAATGTACAGCATAGGGAATATAGTCAGTAACATTATGATAGCATGGTATGGTGTCAGATGGTTGCTGGACTTTTCAAGGGGATTAGTTCTTTAGGTATCTAAATGTTGAGTTACTATGTTGTACACTTGAAACTAATATAATGTTATATGTGAGCTGTATTTTAACAAAAATCTTTAAAAAAAAGTATATACTCTTTCCCAGCAAGTCTACTATTAAAATTTATCCTAAAGCTATAATCATGGTTGTGTACAAAATGTATCTATGAGAATATAAATCAGAATTTTACGATAGCAAAAAAAGTTTTGCAAAAAAAAAAAAAAAAAGCATAAGTGGTTCAATAGTAAGAAAATGGTTAAATAAATTTTATTAAAACAATCCAGTGGTTTGTTCATATTCAGTTCTTTGCCAAGATACTCAATGATGGCATATTACTTAGAGCTCTCCTACACTTTACTTCCAAAATGAAAAGTCAGGGGAAGGGACCATATAACCTAGTCTGTATTTCATAAGCATTTCTTCTCCAAAGTAGTTCCTTGAAACCCTGTTTATTTCCTACCATCACAGGAACAAACAAACATTTTAAAAAAAAAAAAGACGTCTAATCATAGCCTATCATTTGGTCTGTCCATAACAAATTCCTTTTCAATGCCCCAAACTTCTAGTCTACTTCTTGACTTAACATTGGGTATTTAAAAATTAGAAAAGAGGTAGCAGAAATCAGACCCAGAAAATAGAGGCTTGCTAAATCTGAATATAAATGCTCAGAATTTAAGCTAAAATTGTTAAATTAGCCCGATTCCCAATGTAAAGTCCCCATACACTTTGCTTATAACTATTCTGCCAAGAATCATGATATTAATAATTTCAAGCAACATTATCATCCACAAAATATTTATTAATTCCTCTGCTGGCCCCTTTGGGGGCCTCATCTACACCTCACTCATCTTTGTCTACCTCATAGTAGACACAATAATGATTTTATGCACTCAACAAATAAATGTCATGATGTGAATTATGTTTCAAAAAGGACAACCCAACTCAGAATAGCAGTGTATAATTACTTGTCTATTTACATACAGTGGATACACCACCATATCTCTTAAAGAAATACATGGTGTCTCAAAGGTCTTTAAGCCTTGCTGTTCTTTTTTTTTTTTATCTTTTCACATTTATAGAGAGAAATTATCTTTTTGTCTTCAGTGCATAGTTATTTCTATTTTACTTTTTGACAGATAGAGAGAGAGACAGAGACAGAGACAGTTAGAGAACC
>PVKE010017835.1:0-30291 GCA_004027555.1 Craseonycteris thonglongyai
GAGAAGGTGGAGGGCCCAGAACAGTCTCCATAGTTGCACATCATTGGTTTTTCCACATAGTTTCATTCCACAGGTGGGCGGGGCTGCACAGGGCAGGAACTGGGCCGGGGTCTCGCCCTGGTGAGAACTGAACTGGGGGCACTCCCCAGTTCAGCATATGGGTCCGCATGGGCCAGGGTCAGGATTTGATCCTCGGTCCCCGGGGCTGCAAAGTGAGCGCCTAACCCGCGGAGCCATCCCGGCTTCCCCCAAGCTTTTCTTTATTTTTAAAAATATATATGTTATTGTTTGACATAAGGTGAGAGAGAGAAAGAAGGGGAGAGGGCCCCAGAGCAGTCTCCATTGTTGTACATCATTAGTTGTGACATGGTTTCATTCCACACAGGTGGGTGTGGAACCACGGAGGGTGGGAACTGAACCGGCGGCTCCCACATGGGAGGCAAGAACCTTCGCTGCTCTCCCAGTGGCTGCTAGTTGTGCCACAGTTCAGCATGTGGGTTCGCACCCGCTAGGTCTGGGAATCGAACCCTAGACCTCACAATTGCGAGGCAATCACCTGCTTAGCTATCTCGGCATCCCCTTTCTTTAATTTTTTTCTTTTTCCTTCCTTTTTTTTTTTTTTTGGACAAGCCTCTAAAAATGTAGAAACCACCCCTCATCCACTGTCATGGGCCTGATTTAGCCATAGGCTGTCACTTTGCCATTCTTGATCTTATGTGTCGCTGGCTTACAGTCTGGTGAAAATAATGCTAAGTGGTGGATTTTGGTGTTCAACGAACGTACAAGCATCGTTGTTTTTACAATACGTGATTGACACATCTCCATTGACTCCCTTTGTGTTCTCAGCCTCCATGAGTTGTTAGGTAAAGTGACAAATTCATAGGCAAGGGTGCCATCTGCTCCATGTGACCTGTGTGCACACCAAAGACACACTTCGGTGTAGCACTGTGATCTTCTGCATAGGCGTCAGGATAAGAGGGAAGCCCCCGCCACCCCCTCCCACTGTTGTGTCCTCTAGAACAGGCAGGGCAGCAGAGCCAGGGCATGCTCGGGGTCTGTCCGCTCTGCCCCTCGTAGGCACTATCACCCAGCACGCCTGGGCGAACTCTGAGAGCAGCAACCCCCGGTAGGTTTCATGTGATCAGGGCCCGTGTGGGGTCCCTCCTCTCCAGCACCTCTTTCTGCGCCCCGCTCTGTGGGGAGCTCCGGGGGTGACCCTCCAAGGCCCTGGTGCGGGGCGCTGTGGTCAGGAGGCCGTCCCGAGGGGCCCAGTGTGGCCTGGAAGCCTGTGGGGATCAGCGCGCTGCAGGGGTCTGGGAGGCACTTCAGGACGTCTTCCCAAAGACAATACCAGTTTCTAACAGGTTTCTTCTCTTTTTCCTTTTCTTTTGCCTGCTTTTCCTTTTTGTTGTAAGTCTGTCATCCCCTAACTAGACTCAAAATGGCATTCCTGTGGGCAAGCATGTTTAGCCCGCCCCTGGGACGATGAAGCCTTATTTCTTCGAGCTCACACTCGGTTGGAGGAGCCTCCTTCCTTGTCCTCGCCCCAGGTGCTGACAGGCATTGAGGAGGAGGAAGAAGTTCTGGGTTGGGAACTATAACAGGTGTGCAGTTCCCCTGGCCTGGGGCAGGGTGTCCCCAGCATTGAGGGATGAGACCCTCCAGCCATGTGGGGCTGGAGCCTGGAACGGTAGTGGGTGCAGGACTGATATGGAAGGACCTGGAAGGACTGAGCCCAGTAACGGCAGCACTGCCTACTCTGGGCAGAGAAAGGAGGGCGTGAGCCACCACTGTGTCCCTTCTTCTGTCCCCTGTCTGTCCTGACCCTTTCCTTCCCTTTCTTCTTTCTAGCCTCCTTTCCTTATCCCTTCTTTGTATGCAATTGCACCCTCCCTTCTTGCCAAACTCACAGGCAATGACCAACGTTGGGGCAAATGTCCTTACTCCAGTGGGTGCCAGTTCTGTACAGAGCCCTGGGTGACAGGGCGGGGCTTCCCTCCACACCTTTGTCCCCTCCCCACAGCAGACATCAGGCTTGGCACTGCGAGCTCAGCCTCCACAGCCTCCAGTGAGCACCAGGCAAGAGACAGCCCCGCAGGGGAAGGGCACACTCAAGACCCGCCCAGGGACAGGGATCCTCTGCCCTTATGGCTGTCTTTCTTTTCTTATACTATGAGTCCCTGAGCAAAGGTGCAAACACAGGTGCAACCACATTCGAGAAAGAGCTAGTAGTCAGGAGCAGAGAGGTATCGCCCCCTCCCCCAGATGGGCACCTCTGCGTACCAGGTGCCGCCTCTGATGACCCAAGACCCTCTGACCGTGCTGATGGAGCCCCACAAAGCCACCTTCTCTTTCTCTTATTCATTTTTTGTCTCTTGCCTTTGTGGGTTCCCCCCCCCACCCCTTTCACTTTCCCTTAGGTCCTTTCAGAGCTTTGATGAATCTCCTAAAGTAAACGTGGTTTCATGTTAGCATTGCACAATGACGAATCCATCAGAAGCCGTGTCCTACATTGAACTCAGCTGGGTGAAAGGTGTCCCTTTCTTTCCCGGTGCTCCTGCTCCTTGTCCCTGTGTTGTCACCAGCCCAGCCGCTCCTTGAACAAATTCACGGACTCCCTCTGTCCTCATAGGGCAGCTTTGCACCAGGAGACTTTCTACTCCAAGCCAAGGGTCCTCTCCTCCTAAGCGCACAGCTGCTTTTGCTGACACAGCTCCGTGGAGCTATCATCCCCCCATGTTCGAGTGCTCAGCTGTCCTATCAAGGCCCCACAGGCCAGGGGGATTTGACCGCAGACGTTATTCGCTCCTTTCTGAAGGCTGGAAGTTCGAGAGCAAGGAGTTGTCGGGGTTGTTTCCTCTGAGGCCTCTCTCCTGTGTCTTCACATTGCCCTCCCTCTGTCTATGTCTATGTCTGTCTGTGCCATGATCTCTTCTTGTGGGGACACCTGTCATATTGGGTTAGGGCCCATCCTAATGACCTCATCTAACCTGAATCACCTCTGTAAAGACTCTGTCTTCAAATACAGTCACAGTCTGAGGTCCTGGGGGTTAGGATTTCTAAATATAAAATTGGGGAGAGGGAAAGAATTCAGCCCATAACACTTCCTTTCTCACTCTCTCCTTCTAGCCCATAAAACATCTCCACAGTTCTTTTCCCAGATCAGAAGTTCAAATTCAGCCCTTCCTCATCCCCCTCTCTAAGTGCCTACGACCATTGTCTGTAAAATGCATTTGGCAACTAGTTGTGCCCTTTATTACGTAGCTTTTTAAAATATGTATCTATTTTTTCACTTGAAAACATACTTTACACTATACCTATACACATTCTGTCTTTTCAACTAGATTAAAACTCCTGGAGGCAGGAACTGTTCCATCATTTTATATGCCCATAACACACCTCAGCCCCCTGGGGGTCCATATCTGAGGATCAGGATCCCTCCTGAGCAAGAAGGAGAGAGGGGACAAAAAGGAACAAGGGACAAGATCCAAGCACTAGCTACAGGCAGGGACTGGGAGACCAGGCCCACAGGGACTTACAAATGCCAGAAGACCCATAGGGCAGCTGAAAAGTGACAGTGAGATGCTCTGCACTGTTCCTGCTGAGGAGCAAGAAGCATTTGTCCTCTTTAGAAGAATCAGGACAGCGCTAAGTGCATTGCATCTATGGTCCTGCTTTTTGGGACAAGAAACAATGCTACTTTGGTTTCCTGTCCCTGTCCCCTTCCCGGGGGTGGTCATATTGGAAGTGTTTCTAGTCCCACATTATCCATCACAAGGGAACATTCTTGTTATCTGGAATAACATGGTTTACCAGCCTCAGTAGCAGCTAGAAATTACAAGAGGAAGAATCACCTGAAAAGGCAGGACCTACAAAACTATTAAGTGGGTTTAGGCCAAAAGCGTCCAAAAACAGGGTGAGTGTAGCAATGGTTTATTGATTTAGCCACTAAAAAATCATGTCTTTCTCCTCCACTCCGGTTCCCACTCCTATTGCTAAACCCGGCCTTATCTTTCACAATGAAAAGATTTTAGCTCTGTGGTTTGGCTAATTAAAGTCACAGGGAATGGAAGGCTGTGGGCCTATTAATCAAAAGCTGAGCATCAGGATGAATGCTTCTCAGTCCACAGTGCCTCCGCCACCAGCCCCTGGGTCATAGCAGAGGTGACAGTCATTGTAAGGAGCAGAGAAAGAGGGAACAGGGGTGAATTGACAGGTGAATGAGCAGCTCTAATAAAAAATAAGAATGCCCAAATGCATTCTGACCAGTAGGAAGGTGAGTCAAGAGTCAGCTGATGAAGTGTTCTTAAGAGCAAAACAAGCAAATATTTAAGTAACAATTTGTTGCCAATTTTCTACATACTTTCTTAAGGGGCTTAAACATGTACTAGGGAGCAAATGAATGAAAAAGTGGGGTCCTATGTTTGCTGTTGTCCCCTCAGCGCATCACACACAGCCCTGATACCTACACTTCAGCACAGGAGGGCTGACATTCTGCAACAGAAATTTTACTTCTGCGTTTATAGCCTGAATCCAACCCATGTTGTCTCCACTAGATGTGGGAGGAAGAAAGTAGCTCCTTCAGTCTCCAAGGTATAACAAGTCACAGGCAGTCCTCTGTGTAGTGTTACCGCACCTGCTTAACCCAAGATTGCAGACAATAAAATGAATCTGCTCCAGATAATGCATGGTAGTGAAGTATGCAGAGAAAAAGTCAAAATAGTAAAAATTACATTTTTTAGAGCATCTACGTGCCAAGCCCTTTGCACATTTTGAGATGGTGAATTGTAAGAACTTTTACATCACAAAAGAAGTATTTTCGCAAGGAACCTTTCATTCGAAAGGAAGTACTAAACAGATATTGTACCGTTGTTTCGATGCTATCATTCCTAAGTTTAGGGAGCTAGACACCAAATTCCAAGTTTCAGTTACTTCTCCCCCATCCCCCCCACCCCCACTATGTTATTTTCTGTGGGTTGAAAATATCCCTGCCAGAACATTTGTTTTAATTTTTAAAAATCAGACCCCTTGTATTACTTTGAAGCTTTCCACCAAGCTCTCAGATTACAGACAGCACAGAGCAAGGGTACCCAGTGCTGGGGGTCGTCATCCTTCTCGCTTTGACTACTTACTTGGCATAGGAAGTATTTTGTCACTATAGAATGCTGTCATTATATAAAAGATGTGTGTGTGTGTGTGTGTTGTAGAACCAATGTTACGAAAAAGAGAAGTCATTTTGACCACTGGACGATGCTAAAACATTTGAAGCAAAGCTTGAGTTTAAAACCACCTCAGGAAATAAGCCTGGTCAACGCTTGACCTGGGTCACTGTCGGAAGGAAGTGTTTACAAGACGAAACAGCACATTCCTAGGCATGACCCATAGGTGGTTTTCATTTCAGCTGGAATTAAACCCTGCCTCATGCGAGCAACCGCTCAGTCTCTGCACCAATTTCAGGTGCTGCCTGTGAGAGTGTGGGCATTTCTGTGGACCCCTTTCAGTGACCTCCGGGGCAGGTGGCTTGTAGACAGAAGTCCACACTGCAAGCTCAGCTCACCGCGACTCCGTCTGTCTAGGGCAGTCAGCCCTACGCAAAGGCTGTGCTTGGCAGGGACCTACCAGCCTCTCCCTGCCAAATGGTCCCCTGTGACTCAGAATCTCAGACTCATTTTAAATGGAGGGGAAAAGTCACTGTCGGGGATAAGGTTCTTGGCCCAACTCTGCTTTGCATAGACGCAGTGGATGTCTATTTCAGTCTTCTGGGTTGGAGAAGCAACGGCCGAATTGTGGCAAGGGTGAGCAGGTTGGCCCAAATGAGAAAGAAGAGTTTTCCATTCTCTCGCTGCTGAGAGAAGGAAGGCAGAGCACCCCCTCATAGGGAGCAGAATGTGACTGGGTGGTGACCTGGGAAATCAGTATGCGTAAGGTGACCAGATTTTAACATTGGTAAAGGGGGACACCATTGACCGGGGGGAGGGGGTTCTTGATTAAAAATTGGGTCTATCTCCCGCCGTTCCCTAGCTTGTCGTGCATTCTTTCCAAAAATCGGGACTTTTTTAAAACGCCGCGGGACGCGGGACAAATTGTTAAAAATCTGGACTGTCCCGCCAAAAGCGGGACGTCTGGTCACCTTAAGTATAGGTCTCCATGTACAAAGAACCAGCTCCACCAAAGCCCAAACCTATAAAACCGGGTACACTGGGTTTGGAGGAAGCATTCTTACTCTACAGAAGGATCAAATTTCAGTCGTGCTGATGCATGATGCCTAGTATATTAAAAGTATTAACATGATTTATTAAATGTCAATCTGCCTCGATTTTTGAGGGGACATGCACCCACTGCCACACGGATTTACTTTTTTTATCAAGCACTATCTAAGACATAAATTTAACATATTGCTGTTGTCAACGTGGGGACAGCAGTTATGTAAGGATGTAAAAAGAAATGAAAACAGGTTTGGGAGGGGTGGTAAATAGCTCACTCAATATTTTGAAAGTCTGCATAGTACAGTCTGCCTGTTGCGTTCCTAGCAGTTAAACACTAAAGCTCCCTGTGTGTTCCTCAAGTTCTAGGACATCCATAGAAGTAGGAAACGTCAGGCTGCAGAACAAAATCACCTGCACACAGCGTCTCTTTCCTTCATTTACGCATCTGTAATATCAGTGAAGGCTCCAGGCCTAGGTCCAGAGGGTGAAGAAAAACAATGGTGGACACATGGTTCTCACCCTCCAGGCTCCTGTGGTCTGTGGACATTACAGCCAAGCCAACGGGGATCGTAAGGCATATGGTACACACCGTGACATGAGGATTCAAGTAGCCCCACAACCCCGCCTCGGGGGTCAGCTTCTGTAAAAATGGTGATCTCTGTGTTGGATCCTGGAGGGCAAAATGGGCAGGGACAGAAGGAGTTGTTCCAAGCAGAAAAGGAATGAGGCTGTGCAAAGGCCCAGGGGCTGTGAACCTCAGGCATGTGCTGGGGGGGGGGGGGGCTCCCCTCTAGCCTGTCAGGGTCCGTGGAAGTCAGCCTTGCGGATCATGGTGGCCACTTGGCTTCACAAGCCCTCACCCCTCCAACTACCAGCAGGCCAACCACAGCTGCTTTTCTTCTCACCCTTTTTGAAGCTGAGGAAGGACCAAGGAAGAGACAGTACCTGACGAGTCCGGGGACTTGCCTCACAGAGCTCTCCTGTTTGGCTTGGCTGAAAATCGAAAGGCCTTGGTTTTCCAGTCTTCTGGTTCTCTTTGTTCTCAGGGCTTAGCACAGCATTATGGTGTGATGGCTAACCAGAAAAAAAAAAGGAAAGAAGAAAAAAAAAAACACAAACTCTATCTCTTTCTCATCATGCAAAAAAAAAAAAAAAACCTAACTAAAAAACAAACATATTTGCTCCCACAGGAAGTGGCTAATCTATAAGAATAACTAAATGCTTTGAAAGTCCTAACAAACAAATTCTGTGCGATGCAATTCAGAGTTTTTAAAAATTCATGCTTTTTGCATGAAAGTATTACAGACCATTTTAAGAGAGATTTTTCCTACAAATAAATAATCCAGAAAATAATTGGATCACTACAGTCCCCCCGAGGCTGCTTTCACATCGCCCATCATTAAAGGGCCAGTGTCTTCTGCTCTTTGAGGGCACAGTAGGAGCGAATGTCGCCTGGGACTTGATCTCAGACCAAATGCAGTGCAGGTGGCTGGAGAAACGGAAAGAAAAGTGGAGGATGCTCTTGTACAAATCAGCTAGCAATTAGGAAGGGCGTGACTGGCTGCGGCCAAGGAAAACAAATGCGGAGGTTCACTTTATCGGTGACATTAAAACTAGTCTAGTCAGTAAAGCTGATGCCGTTTAAACATGAACCCCGTGACATTTCTTGGCTTACTGCAGCTTTTCTGCTTGTCTCCTCATTAGATCTGTTCAAAACACAGGCATGGTATTTCCATGCTGCCAGAGAAGCAAAGGTGGGCTGACTGGCTGAATTCAGCTGCTGTGGTTTTTCTATAACCCTTAAGATTGCTGTGGCAAATGAGATCCGGGTAAGGTGCAATGTCCAACTGCGCCATGTTTGTGAATCATGTCCTCCTCTGGGCTGATATTGGGTCAATTGAGTTGATCTCATCGCCTTTTCCTCTATGTTACAAAAAAAATGAAGTTCATCTGTGTCATGCTGAGAGTCTGGTGTGTGCTCTGTGCTAACGGGGGGAGTATATTCTCCTAAGTCAGAAAAATAAGTTAATGTGTGTGAACTGTTATACTTGAATTTGCTGCAGCATTTTGAATAGATGTATATTTATGACACCCAGGCTGAGTGCAATGGCTTCTAAAGCTTTTAATTTCTGTTCAATAAACTTAGTATCCTTGGAATGTGCTATTTAAATGTTTCTGAAATTTCTACATGCCACTTTTACAGGTTCATTTGTTTATGAGGTGATGTGGTAAAGAATCACATTGGTTGTATGGTTTTTCTTTTTCCTTTGAAGAAAACATATATATTACTAAGAAGATGAATAAATTATTGAAAATATATACTTTATGGATCATGCAGCCCACTGTTAAAGAGGAAGTTATTTTATTTGTTTAATAAAGTGACTGTTGAAATTGTAAACATTTATATTGTCCTTCTAAATATGGATGCTATAATATTTAAGTGTTGCTCAACATTGATGTATGTTCTCTAATAAAATATTTTAAACCTCTTTCTTTAAACACATAATGCCCTATTTCTTCAATTATAATGTGTTGTTAATATGTCTGTTGAGAAGTGGAGTGGGCAGATTAAGGGGGAGAGTTGAATAGAGTAGTAGATTGTACATAAGATATGCTGGCTGTCCCGAATACCATTGTCACATTTGAGTCTCTATGAGCCAACTTCAGCACACCTCCCCTTCCCCTGAGTAGTGTGTGGTCTACGCCTATTTGTGGTTCATTTTCTCATCTGTAAAATGGGGTAATAGTAGTACTACCTTTCTCATTGGATTAATACACATAAAGAATTCCCAGGGAAAGCTCAGATGGCTCAGTGGGTTAAGCGCTCGCTTTGAAGCCCTGGGGACCAAGGATTGAATCCCGGCCCCGGCCCTGGCCCATGCGGACCCACATGCTGAGCTGGGGTGTGCCCCCGGTTCAGTTCTTGCCGGGGCCTATGTGGGAGGCTCCCAGCCCAGTTCCTGCCCTGCGCAGCCCTGTGCCCACCTGTGGAGTGAAACTATGTGGAAAACTAATGTCAACTATGGAGACTGCTCTGGGCCCTCCCCCTTCTCTCTGTCTCTCTCTCTGTCTCTGTTTCTCTCTGTCAAAGATCAATAAAATAAATCTTAAAAAAAAAAAAAGAATTCCTGTGCTTCGTTCACAGTCTACATTCAAAGAATGTTACCTATTGTTGTTATTGTTCCTGTTAATATAGATCCAAAGCAGAAACTATCTGAGAATAGCAAACACTTTCTTCCCTACTCTATTCCTAGTGGAAAACTCTTCTGAAACATGTGTGGCAGGATTGCAACCCTTTTTCAGACATAATATAGCACTGACTCCTCATCCCCACCAGCATTGAATTTATGAGTCTCTGTTTCAGACTCCAAAGTTTTTCAGTGAGAATTCTATTTCCTTGCATTTTGATTTTAACTGAAGTATTTAATAATTCTATGAACCAGTTTTCTCAAAGAGCCTTGTAATGCCAAATCATTCTGCCAGCCATTTATTATCCCTCCTGTTAATAAATGCAAATTGCCTCCAACAGAGCTTATGAAAAATAATTATTCTCTTGTGTAGGTGGACAGAAAAACCACTATCCTGTGCTCACGCCTCACTTTGTTATTATGTTCTGATCCATATGCTTCTTTCAAAGATAATATATGCACATGTTAAACTAACTAAATGAGAATGCTACGGCATTATGGGATCGGCGTGAGCTTCAGGGTCCTGAATGCTTCCACACACACCCTGCAGTTCTCTTTTGCAGGAACTAGACATAGAAAGACAAGGGCCAATGGGAACCAAAGCACAACTATTAATCCCCAGGAGAGCTGTTTCCACTAAAGTTTTCTTACACCTACTTGCTTGATTCTAAAATGTCCAGGTTTGAGGAACAAACGCCAAAGACCCCATTTATCTAGTTCCATGAACCAGACACTGGTAGGAAAGCTGAACTTGAGCATAATTATGGCCGTGCCTGTTTCTGGAAGTGAGGCCCTCATCATAGTGGGGTGAGATGGGAAATGGACGAGAGAGAGCAGGATCCTCTAAGAAGACAAGGTCCAAGGACAACCAGCTAAAACAGACATTTTCCCTCAATTTGGCCAGTGGGAGGTGAGGGGTTAATAAGGACAAAGGACAACCAGGAAACAAGGGTAGTTTCTTCCCCTCTGTGGGCAAAGGTACAAGTTCAAGGACAGAAGTAGACGTCTTTCCCACTCTCCCATATAAATGCCATATGTGGTTATAAGTTAAAAAATAATAGTTCCACCACCTCTAGTCCTACTCCCCAAAGGTAAACACCTTTACCATTTTCTAGTAAATTCATTTATTCAACACATATCTGTTGAATATCTGTTATATATCAGGCATCATCTTGCAATATATTAATGGACAGAGCCAGGTGGCAGGGGTTTTGCCCCGTATGATTACATTCTAGAGCATCTTACAGAAATGCATATGCAAATATGTGGATCCTTTAAACATCTTTATGAAAGCATAATGAGCCAGATATTCTGAGAAGTTAAATTAGATGCATTTTGTAGAGGTTAGTCATTGAGCAATTGGTCGATCCCTAAACATCTTCGATCTCTAAGGTTTTGCCCTTTGGAAAGTTACATTTTTATGAGTCCTGCTAAAAGATTTGGAGAGCTTGTTTTAGAGCTTCTAGCATTTTTAAGAGCCATAAACTTATTTCAATGGTGTTGTCACTGCTTAAAATATGTTTGGCCCCAGTTCAGTTCTGGCCCGCGCAACCCCATATCCACCTGTGTGGAATGAAACCATGTCACAAGTAATGATGTACAACTATGGAGACTACACTGGGCCCTCCCCACTTCTCTCTCTCTCTCTCTCTCTCTCTCTCTCTCTCTCTCTCTCTCTCTCTCTCTCTCCCCCCCCTTCTCTCAAGCGATAAAATAAATCTTCAAAATTTTCTTAAAAACTAAAAACATAATTTTGGAATTCTTTGGAGATTGTTTATGTAGGCAATTTAGGTGTAGTACCTTCCCTAAAAACCCCACGTTGTTCACTTATTACACAAATAATACCAGCCTTCACCACAAAAGGTCTTTCTCAAACACAGAAGTCGTGCTCTCTGCTGAAGGGACAGCATCAGAGGTCCCCTGTGCTTGACTCTGCAGGTGGCTGGTGCCAATGCCTCGGCCAGATTGCTCTGCCATCCTATTGGCCCAACACAAGCTGGGAGGGCCAAACCACTAGAAAGAGTTATCCTGAATACTTCCCGTGAAAAACAATTAGGTCACTGGTTTTCAAACTTTTTTTTTAAGTGTAATCTCTGGATGGAGTCTTACCCAGAAGCCCAATGTGAAGAACAAAGAAAAGCAGACAGTGTAAGAGGTAGGGTAATGATGTAGGAATAGGGTAAAACCCTAACCCCTCAGACACCCCTATCAGACACACACACTCCCTGGTGACCTCTGGATGAGTCTCTACAGGACCCTTCAGACCACTGGAGCGGGACTTGAGCACCACTGAACTACACATTCATTCAGTGAGTGGCCTACCTGCCCATAGGCCTGACACACAGCAGTCAGCCAGTAAAGGTTTCTCAGGAGAGGGAGGGATCCAGGTGGGAAAAGGCTGTTGGAGATGAGCTATCTCCCCAAATAGTTCAGTGTTTAAGGAGGCCTAATGCAGGGTCTATAACCAAAGATAATTACCAAATGTGGGCTGGTAGCTGCAAGAATGGCTTCTTGAACATTGAAACCCAGAGCAAACTGAAGTTTATGAAACCGGCCAAATGACACAGAGAGTGAACACTAATGAGGCTGATGTACCATTTTAAACAGGACAGAAAACAACAGTACTGTCCTGTTTAAAATGGTACGTATGGTCAGCTTAGTCTCACTGGGCTAAATTCAAGGCATCAGTAGGCTGCCCAGACATACCATTTGAAACAGGACACTACTGCTGTTTTCTGTCCTGGTTAAATGGTACATCTGGTCAGCCTGGTCCTAGGTCTCTCTGAATCAGTAATGTGAGGAGCAGGAACAGACCCAGGGCCTGGCTGAGGTTTAATGATAACTGAGGACAAAGGAAAAGACAGATACTCTTTCATCTCTATTTTTTCTCTCTGCTTCTCCAGAGGGGAGATTCATCTATTTAAAACCTGAAAAAGGTAATGCACATGTATTGAAGTGGAAATTTGTGGGAATAATAGCCATGGCAGGTGCGTGGTCAGGAGAGGCCCTGGCTTAGGAGCAGTGTCAGACAGTAAGGGGTAGGGGATCATGGAGGAAAAGGAACCAGGATTGGGTCTCTGAGGGGACCAGTATCCACCATCTACCTTCCATGAACAAGTTCTGAATAAATTGGTAAGTTGACCAGAGAGTGGCAATAAATTAACACTTATTTACTTACTTACTGGGGGAAGGTCCTCCAATTATTCTAAATGTGAAGTAGGTTCTCTTATTTCCCCCTTTCATAGAAGAGAAGCTGAGGGACTAGGGCTTTGCAAAGTTTACACTGCTGTTGCTGCAGGAGCTAGGATTTGAACCCACTTATTCTGACTCCAGAGACCAGTCTCTTAACCAGTACGCCACGACGCTTATAGAAGTCACATTGTCAGTTTTATTGCTAATAACGCTTCAAGTTGGAGGCTACAGCTTATATCTGTGGGCAGATGAGCTTTGTCAGGGGCTCCCCTGTAGGCCTTGCAGGCAGGCCCCGGGCACACGGGATGCGGGTGCTGCCCAGGAATAACAAAGCCTGCCGGAGCAGGAGAAAACTGCATCTCCCTGGGCCAGCACACTCCCAGGAGGATCAAAAGAGTCCCAGCTGAGCCTACATAGTTTACTGTGTCCAACTTCTCCAACTAGACGACTCTATGGGATGATGGAAGGAGAGATGGAGGATGAGGAAGAGCCAGTCCCTCCAACACGGGACACACAGGAAGCTCAGAAAGGTCAGGGAATCAAGGAGTCCTGAAGTCCAGGATGAAGCAAAATTCACAGCAATATGAAGACCCAGAGATACAACAAAATGAAGGGGCTGACTCCCTGCAAGTGACCTAAAACCAGGGGCTATTCCAGGCAAAGAATCTGCAACCATGACCTCGATTACATGACTCCAAACACCTTTCCATGATAAGCACTTCACACACAGTGCCAAGCCTGCTCTGAACAACCAGCGTTAAAGCACATAGATGCTCCTTTGACAGGTGAGCAAACGGAGGCAGGAGATTTGAGCCTCAATGGCCCAGCTGTTGAAGGCCAGAGTCACATCTCCTCTGCTGTTAATAAACCTCACTTTTTGGCAAAGAAGGAAGAGAAACTCTCTGCAATGTGCAATATTCAAGTGCTCCCCCAACTTAGAACATTGCTTTTTAAATCCTCCACTGTGTATAATAAAGCTCTTAATAAAACATTGAAAGCAGTTTCTCTCCAAAACCACATTCGCAACCCACAGTTGGCAATATTCTCTCGTTCCAAAATTAGGACGTGCAGTTTTCAAAACAAGACAGGATGTTTTAGATGTGGGACATCTCTGTGTACACGGTTGCTTAGCTCCCCATGTCCCCAGTTCCCAAAATTGACACCCCCAGTCCATCGCTCTCCTACACTCAGCCACATTAAGTGGCCCCTGATCTAAGTTATGGTGCCATGAGCGAGCTGATACGATCCAATGTCCTGACTTTCTGATTAAAAAAGAAGCCAATAAGAAACCCAGCACCAATAAAATGTGCACACCAGCATGGAGACATGGACATTATTGTGCTTTTTGCAGCCGTTTCCCACCTTGCAGCTGGAAACCTCCTATAAGACTCACATCTTGAAACTGTCCAGATAGTCAACATTGCTTCCAGAAAATGTTCCTCTTAGAACTTACCTCAGGAACCCTCTTTTTAATTACTTGTGAAAACAGTGCCAGAATTAATACCCTTGTCCCCGTTTAGCTGGTAATTGGAGAGTTGTTGATTTACTGTTTGCTACCCACATGAAGGGCGGGAGGAGTCCTGTCACATTATGATAAGTATTTAGTGAGGGGAAAAAAGAAATTCATCACTCCAGCCTCAGTGCTCTGTAGAGACTCAGGAATCTGAAGTGTGAGGAGAATTTGCACCCAAATTTGGAAGGGACATCTTCAAGTTGTGCCTGTGGCTATTAGCTCAGAGGAGAAAATACTAGAACAAAGTAGGAAAGAGAAGCTTCTCATGTCTTAGGCACAAGGTCCCTGTGCACTGCTTTGGACTGTGATCAATTGAGAAATAATCCATAGCAAATGAAGAAAAGTTATACTGATCGACCAGCGTTATTTTCCCGCTTGCTTAGGGTTAAAAGCTGTCGAGGCAAACAGTGGAGTCCGCAGGTTCCGCCCTCAGAGGCCCTCATTTGGAAGTGGCAAGAAACCCTTGAAGCCAGGGTGACCCACCCCTCCCCGCAACCTAAAGGGCCACATTCCGGGTACTGTGGAATACCCAAAATGCACTGCCCACATGGCCGTGAGGTTGCTTCCAAAGCCTGCCCAGGCCCTTTCCCCAGTCTGTCCACTCAAGCCCAGGCAGTGGCCAAGAGAGTTATGTACTGGATTCTGGGGGAACCTGGGCCTGCTGCCCAGGGAGTTCAGATACAGCCACACAACGAAGATGAAGGTGGACAAGAGACCGGAGCTGCAGGCCAGGGGCCAGCTCTCCAGCACAGGCTCAGGGATGTGCACCTACCTTCCACATCATTCTGCATGCCGATCAGTCATGGTAGGAGGAAGAATGTACAGTCCATTCTCACTATGTTCTATAAAGTCACCGCAAACCATTAGAGAATATTGAACCACTGCTCCTAGCAGAAATAGAGGGGTAGGCTCCTGTGAGCTTCTGGTTACCACATTTTCATCGAATGATCAACACAGAACGCTTTTTTAATGTGTGTTTCTGTCTGAAGGCACTTTATTTAATACATGTTGTTGGTTCACTAACATTGAGTTCATGGCCAACAGCACTATAACTCATGCCTGAACGAAGTTAATCTAACACACGTTTTCTCCCTAAGGCACGTCATAGGCTTCTTGAGCTTAGGAACACTAGACGGCATGTCAGCACTGTGCCTGGGGGTCAGATTAAGTAGTGAAATCCCCAAGCGAAAGTACAAAAGGGCAAATAATGTGACACTAAATAAACGACAGAAAGGACACTTGTTTACAGGGTGAGAGCTGGAACAAGAAGGCAGGGCATCACCTTATTCCACTTCAGCTGGAAACACATGAATGATTGTGAAAAAGTCACAAGTATTGATTTGGGAGTTATACATAAATTTTAACAAGTAGACAAATTTGCAAATACAGAATCTGGAAATAGGGAGGATGGCCGTGTTTGATTTAAGGTGATGGCATTTGGCCATCGTTGACACTCTTACCCTGGTCCACAAACGTTAGGGGTGGGCTTGTAGACAAGAAATTGATGCTTCCAGAACTGTATTCTAACTAGTGCCTGGCCAGAAGAAAACTATCAGTCCATTCATGCAACTTCAAAATCGTGTCTACCAAGAAGAAAGACATGCCTTTTATGAAACCCAGATGGTTTGGGTTTCACAACTTTCATCAATGACGGGGCAGAGTGGACCCCTGGGGCCAGGCAGAGTGATCGACCAGCCAATATGTGGACAAGCCAGATCCTGACTTCAGCAAAATGACGGCCACATGGATAACGAATAGTGTGCTTGGAAATATCAAGAGAATCAACCCCAGCTCCTTTGATGGCTCCATGTCTTCATGCGTGCTCCCACTTTTTCCCTGGCCGTACCTCTTGTCTAGATCACAGGATCTGAATTCTCTGGGTCAGTCACCCTTTCTGTCATAGCCCAGCAAAATCAATGGTCTTCCCACCCCTCTGGTAGTACGCGCCAGGCAATTTGCTAAATACGTGCACTATCACTTATTGCTCTCCGTGGTATTGCAGGTGGTAATTATTCATCCACATTGTATATATTAGAGAACAGAGGTTTTAAGAGGTGAAGCAACTCGTCTCAAACAGCTAGAGAAGCAGCACTAAAAACAATAGGTATTGATTACCACTTTCCAATTGCATTTAGGCCCTCAGTCCACACGTGTCCTTGATCAGCATCACCCTCCTCCGGGGCTGTCCTAAACCTTGGATGTATTTTGGGTCCCCAACCAACCTCTTCCCCCTTCCTACACTGAGGTCCTCACTGTCTATTTTGACAGCAGAGATTAGAAAGCAAGCATAGCTTTGACTATACCCCAACCCCACCAAGTTATCTAAGCTACACCACAAATAAAATATTAACTGCCATTTATCGATTATTAAAAACTTTACAAATCATGCTCCATTATTATTACAAAATACCCTGCTGGAAAGCATCTTTGTTACCCATTTTATAAGCAAGGAAATTGTAGGAAATTTACAGTGTGTTTTATGACTTGCTAGTAAAAGTTCTCCATGTTTTTTTATTTAACTTTGGACTAGACAACCATTCAATAGACTACTGAAAAAAAAAAATGCTGTATGTATACTTGACATTTACTGAAAGAGTAGATCTTAAATGATCTTAAATATACATTTTAGTAACATAGAATTTGTTTGCCATATTTCAAGAAAAAAAATCACAGGGATTTTGATTAAAATTGCATTAACTGTATAAATTAGTTTAGAGGAATACATATCTTTACTGTGGGCCTTTCCTACTAGGCAAGGGGACCCCTCAGCCCGGCCCAGGCTATGGGTGGGAGCCAGGCCTGGGCAAGGGTGTATACGTACATCTCTCTCAGTGGGGACATTTGGGCGGCAAGAGAGACACACATCCCTCCAAAGGCTTAATCACACCAGCCTCACAGAGGGCGAGAACAGCACAAAGCCGCCTGAGACAGAGCTTGAGATGGGAATCTCACTCAGTCCAGCTCAGTTCCATGTACAGTCCTTTCACCCCTCCCAGGAGAACCTCCATCCCAAGCCCAGAAGCACATGATCCAGGACCTACACCTGCACTTCTCCTGCTGGGGGTGGAGCAAGAGAGGGAGAGAGTGAAGTTAGAGGTCTCGTACACAAAACCGAGCTATTCCAAGTTTATGTTTTTAGAGTTTAGGTGCCTCCAAAAGAATACAGTGATTTTAACATACTATGATGCACTATGTGTGTGCCTGTGCATATATGTGTGTGCACACTTGTGTGTGTAATCTCTAAGAACAACTGTGACTCACGCCTTTCCCTGGCGTGCAGTTATTACATCAGATCCACTCCCACAGCCCACCAGATTGATCCTTCTCCATACTCTGTAATTATGATTCCTTTGTATGGTTGAACATGTAAAAAAAGCTTTTAAAACAATGCCCTTTCTATTCTTCTAGTGATTAGACTCCTGAATAAATAATTCTTTCAGCATACATTAAAGTGTATTCAACAAAAATATACCATGCTTTATTCACTTAGCAATGCTATATTAAAAAAGCTAACATTTGGGGACTAATGTTATGTTTTAATATTATGTTAAGTGCTTTAATAAATGTTTAATGTTTAATATTATGTTAAGTGCTTCTATAAATGCTTACAACAAACCTATGATATACATACTACTATATTTCTAATTAATCCATGAAGAACCTAAGGCTCAGACAGGTTAAGTAACTTACTGGAGGTCACACAGTCAACAAGAAATGGAGCGTAAGCTAAGGACCTGGTGGTCTGACTACGGAGTTTGCCCTCCTATCCTTACCCATAAGTTATCAGGACACAGAACTACTTCTTAATTGTTACAGAATTTTATGTTATATGTTCATAGCATGAGTTCCTTGACCAAGGCCCGTGGTTAGATAGTTCGGTTATTTCCAATTTTTGCCCATTATAAAACACTTCCATAAACAAACTTTACAGCTTAATCTTTGCACATATCCCCTATCATTTACTTAAGATAATAAATGGAAGTAAAATTTCTAGTTGAAAATATATGCATGTTTTCTAAGTTTTGATACAGATGACCAAGTTGCTCTCCAGAAAAGTGTGTCAGTTTACCTTCCTGCCGACAGTGTTCACTCACACCACTCATTCTAGTATTTCTATTGTAATTTACTGTTTTTCAGTCAGATAGACCAAAATGCCATCCTGCTAGGTAAGTGTATTTGGTCCCTGGAAAGGTGAAACATTACTACTACGTAAATGTATTGACAATCTGCATATCTTCACTTCTTTCTACAGCCTTTGTCTCTTTTCCCACTCTAGCGTTTGCTTTTTCTTGTTAAATTGTAAAAACTCTTTACATACTAAGAAAGTCAATTCTTTTTTTTTTAATATATTTTTATTTATTTTATTTTTGACAGAGAGAGAGAGAGAGAGAGAGATACAGAGACAGAGAGAGAACTGAACTGGGGGAGCTCCCAGTTCAGCATATGGGTCCACATGGGCCGGGGCCGGGATTCGATCCCTGGTCCCCGGCGCTGCAAAGTGAGCGCTTAACCCACTGAGCCATCCCGGCTTCCCCAAAAGTCAATTCTTTATTAAATGTGCTGTGAATATTGTTTGCGTGTTTTGCTTATCTTTAAACTTCATATGTATTGTGGTTTTCTGCAATGTATGTCTGTTTTGCTTCACTGTTTAATTTTCAGTCAGTCAAATCCATTAACGTTTTCCTCTATGAATTCTAATTTTAGTTATGTTTAGAGAGGCCTTTGCCGTCTCCTGATTTTCAAGTGCATTATCTCCTCATTCTTTTAAGTATGTACGAGTTATGTTTAACTCTTTCCTTCCTTGCGGATTTTATGTGGGTTTACGAGGTGAGGCCAGGCTCTAATTTTATTGTTTGTGTAAATAGTTATCTAATTATTCCAACAAAGTCCAGTGACTGACTTTCAGTTCTTGTTACTCCTTCTATAAATCCACCTGGAATAAAGGAGATAGGCATCCATTTCTCAGAACTTTGATAGATGTATCTTTTCTATCATGCCCAGAAATCTTTGAATTTGCTTTATCCCAGGGTTACAATAAATACTGAATCAAGAAGCCACTTTATTTATTTTCCCTTTCTAATTATCCTCAGTTGTCTCATCACCCAACAGATAAACTAGTTCAGTGTGCTCCAGGTATTGAAAACATCTCATCACCGTATAAAATGTTACATGTTAACCTTACTTTTCTATGAATGCAATGACCTCTCCCATAGAGAACCATGGCCTTACAAAAGGAATCCTCCCGTGTACCTGTAATAGAAGTTACAAAACATGCATCACAACAGGCCCGTTCCCATCCTCTCCTGCTTACCCAGGTGCCAGGGCCTTGCGTCTGCTCATCAGTGACCAGGCCAGTCTGCCCTGCCCTTCAGAACCTCCAAAAGTGCAGTAGACCAACCCTCTCCATGAGTGAGTCACACTTTTCGTCCAAAGCTCTGTTATTTCCTTCCAGGCTTGGAATTTGAAACACAGAAGCAATGTCAGGACCAGATGTGAGTCCTTCAGCAGCTTCCAAAACAAGCCCTCTTTCCTTTATTTGGTCGAATATCTCACACATCACACATGGGGTTCAAGACTACACACTTCCAGGACCGGCTGTGGAGTGTCATTGGCAGTGGGTGTTTGTCAGAGGAATAAGTACACAGAAAACAAACAGAAGAAAGAGGGGAAAAGTTCATGACTTCTTTTTATGCAGGCTATCAGCAAATCTAAAGGAGTGTTGCTGGGAACTATTAATAAAACTCATTTGGGGTATATTGCCCAATAAAGGGTTGATTTGTATCCCAGTTTATTGGAGGGAGGAAGGTGGGATAGAGGCAGGAGGAATCCATGGATTAGGGAAAGGAACTACTCTCTCATAAAGGGCCATTTGGAATAGCTGTGATTACCATGTTTTTCAGTGGATAAGACAATATCTTTGTCTAAAATTGCTAGACCAACAATTGGGATTGTCTTATACACAGGAGTAACCCATGTATTGATTTTTTAATGTGGTTAGAAAAGTAGGAGTTATACATGGGAGCATCTTATACACAAAAAGATATGGTACTTAAAATTTTTAAGGAGAAGCCGGGATGGCTCAGTGAGTTAAGTACTCACTTTGCGGCCCCGGGGACCAAGGATCGAATCCCAGCCCCGGCCCGTGTGGACCCATATGCTGAACTGGTGTGTGCTTCCCATGTGGGAGGCCCCCAGCCCAGTTCCCACCCTGCGTGGCCTCCTCCCACCTGTGTGGAATGAAACCATGTCAAATACTGATGACGTACAACTATGGAGACTGCTCTGGGCCCTCCCCCTTCTCTCTGTCTCTTGCTATCTCTCTGTCAAAAACACAAAAATAAATCTTTAAAAAGAAAAAATTTTTAGTAAATTGTGGGCCTTCTAGTTCCTAAGCCACTTCTTTTTTTTTTTGAATGGTATATTGTATATTTTAAATATAATGAAATATGACATACAAAGTATGATATAACATTGGTTATATTTATGTTAATTCCCTCTTTTTAAAATTATTGTTACATTTATTGAAGTGACATTGGTAAAAATTACATAGGTTTGGGGAGGCCAGGATGGCTCAGCGGGTTGAGCACTCATCTTGCAGCCCTGGGGTCCAAGGATCAAATCCTGGCCCCGCCATGTGGACCCATATGTTGAACTGAGGTGTGCCCCCGATTAGGTTCTCACCGGGGTGAGTCTCCTATGGGGAGGCCCCCTGTTTGGCTCCCACCCTGGTGTGATTCCCATGCAGGAGGCCCCCAGGTGGTTCCTGCCCTGCGCAGCCCGGAGCCCCTACCCGGTTCTTGCCCTTCGCGGCCCCGCATCCACCTGTGGAATGAAACTATGTAGAAAACTAAGGGCGTGCAACTATGAAGACTGCTCTGGGCCCTCTGCCTTCTCTCTCTCTGTCTCTCTCTGGTCAAAAACAATAAAAATAAATCTTAAAAAAAATTTTTTTTTACATAGGTTCCAGGTGTAGAATTCTATAAAACCTCATCTGTATGTTGCATTGTGTGCTCACCATCCAGAGTAAGTTTTCCTTCCATCGCCATATGTTTGGCTCCTCCTCTCTCCTTTCCCACCCCCCTCCCCCCTTACCCTCAGGTAACCATTAAACCATTGACTGTGTCCATACATTTTTGTTTCTTTGTTACTTTCAGTTTTATATTCCACATATGAGTGAAATCACATGGTTCTTGTTTTTTCTCTGTCTGGCTTATTTCGCTTAGTTAGCGTGGTGATCTCAAGGTCCATCCATGTGGTCAAAAATGACTGTATTTCATCTTTTTGTATCACTGAGTAGTATTCCATAGTGGAAACGTACCGCAGCTTCTTTATCCAGTCATCTATCAGAGGACACTTCGGTTGCTTCCAGGACTCGACCACCGTGAACAGTGCTGCGATGGACACTGGAGTACATATGTCTTTGTGGACTAAGGTTTTCAAACCCAAGCCACTTATGAGGACCCCTTATTCCTTTCATGTCTCTTCCAATTAAATTTCATTTTCAATATTTCAGAAATTCTCTTCATCTTCCTCTTGATCCCCAAATGCCTGGTACCTCACACCCAAGTTCAATGCATGTTTTGTCTAACGACACAGTCTCCACTCGGACTTACAAATAGGTGCTATGCTCTAAATGTTTGTGTCTCCCAAATCACATGTGGAAAACCTAATGCTCAAAGTGGTATTATTAGAAGGTGGGGCCTTTGGAAGATGCTTAGGTCATAAGGTGAAGACCCCATGAATGGAATCAGTGCTCTTATAAAAGAGGCCCCAGAGAGCTCTCCTCTCCCCCTGCAACACGTGAGCACCCAGCAAGAAGTCAGAAGTCTACAGCCCAGTAGATGGCCTCCATCAGAACACAACCATGCTGTCACCCTGATCTTGGAATTACAGCCTCCAGAACTACGCGGAATAAATGTGTTTATAAGCTACCCAGTCATACTATTTCATTGTAGCAGCCCAAACAAACTAAGACACCAGGCCTCTACCTTTATAAGCAGTGCTCTCTACCCAAAACTCCTGTTCCTTGTTCTAGAGAGACATTTCATAGAGTGTGTGGCCTCATGGCTTTTCATATCAGACTGCTTGAGCTTGAATCTTAGCTCTGCCTCTTACAGGCAATGAAATGTCCACTCTGTGCCTCTGTTTCCTCATCTGGAAAATGAAGGTAATAAAAATAGCACCTACTTAGTAGGGTTACTATGGGGATTATGTGAGCTAATATATGTGAAGAGCTTAGATACATAGGTGTTGTGACATATAAGAAGCACTATGTGAGTATTAGCTGTTATTCCTGTCAATCCTAAGGTTGCTAAGCTCTGTGCCGCTTAGACAGGGCTGGACACGTCTTGCCCCACCCTGCTCTGTGTCATGCCTCTCTAGAACATGATGCCACCCTCTGAGTTTGAGTCCTAGAATAGACATCACTGGTTTTTGAAACATAAACATCCAATTTTTTAACTTTTTCTGAACTTCAGTAGTACCCACCTAAATCTCTTCCTTCTGGAGTGCCAGGTTAAGGAACTGTCAGATGGCTTAAAGGGCAGGATAGAAAGAAATAATGACATGAGGCAGACAAGTGCTGAGCTATCTCCAACTTTAAAAGCCTGCACCCGGGTGGTCTATCTCAGCTGAGTCCACTGTGGCCTTTGAATGAATCTGTTTCCCCAGGGTCAGACCTCTCCCACCTCTCCGGGAAAATGCCCGACGGGAAGTGGTCGTCCAGGCTGACTCTGCTCTGGCCCTAGAATCAATGGCTCAGCTCCAACAATCCCACTGCATCCTTTGAGAGCTTCCCCTATCACAAGTGCCCTCTCTCTTCCCATGCGCATTTGTCAGACAAGAGCGGCTGTTCCCACACCAGAAGGACCTGGAAGAACGGTGCTGAACTTGTCACAGGTCCCTGAGCAGATGCTCCTGCCACCCAGCAGGGTAGATTAAGGCTGTTTCTGATGGGGAGGTGGTCAGGATCCAGATACCTTGCATCCTATTGTGTCTACTGCTCTTCCTGCTGGGCTTTCAAGCCATTCAGGCAAAAAGGAAAAAGCCAGGTAAGTGACAGCTAATCACTACTAATGAGGATTTGGCCCAAATCCCTCCCTGGTCTCCTGCCAAATCAGTCACTGTCATGTCCTGCTTCATACCCCTTAGTGACTTCTCACTGCTCTGAGGATAAACCAAAATCTTGAACAAGGCCCCGGCTGAACAGGCCTCTCTTCCCTGTCCTCTCTTCTCTCCAGTCGTTCTGGCTTACACGTCTTTGAACTTACAGGGTCCCTCCTGTGCTCATCTGAAAAGCGTCGCTCCTCTCGGCTCAGCCTCTTTCTAATCCTTCAGCTCCGGTGTCCCCAGTCCAACCCCGAGACTACCTCAGATCCTCTTTGTATGCAATATTATAGTATCCCATACTTCTCGATGGCACGTATTAAATTATAATTATTTAATTAACTGGTCATTATTTGGCCAACATCTGTCTCTCTGACTAGACTGTGCACTCCATGCAGGCAGGGGTCATATACGTCAGAATTCCTGCAGCAGCTCTGTGTCTAGTACAGTGCTTGGCACATAGCAATAGCTCAAAAACATCTGTCAACTAGTGAATAAATTAAGTAGAGTTCTAGTTTTAATACTAACTAAAGAGTTCTTTCCCCCCCACACAAACACACCCCATTCTGACTTTTAAATGCTCTATCCTTCGTACAGATGACAGTCTCAGTCTCCCTGAATAACTTGAACATTCTCTTAAGCCCTCCCTAACCAGGCTTACACAAACAAGCACTGAAACACAGTCAGCCAAACCACATTATTTTACTTCTCATTGTCATTCTTAAACCATGGTTTTTGTTCCAACCCCCATAAATCAACATGTCCTGCTCTTCCCACAAAGCATCAGCCATGAATTTTAAATTACTGTTTTTCCTAGAGAGCTCTTCACTCTTAAAAGAAAAATGAATGCCGTTAAATCCTCCCCGAGACGTGCCATCTTTGCCTTCGCAAAACTAAAGTGTCCAGAATATGTTTTCACTGGGAATCCCTGGATCCTGGCCCCAGATCAGAGGAAACCACACTCTGAGGCCCTGGTTTGTAAGCAAACCTCACCCCTCACCAGATAATCTCCAACAGCTATTCCATGATTATAGGTCTACTCACAGGAGGATTAGATAAGAGTTCGATAAGCCTTGGAAGTTCAGATTCTAATTCCAGCAGTCATAATTGTGTGACCCTAACCAGTCCCTTAACTTTTCAAAGCCTGGGTGTCTTCCTCTGTAATAAGAGAATAGTAACGAAGTTGCCAGTGGAATGAAATGAAATGGTATCTGCAAATGTTTAGAACCATCCCGAGTCCTCAAAAAGGTAGTTGTGGATGTCACCAATATCATCGTTTTCCTGGGCCATCTTCATTATGGGGTGGAATCCTTTTGTTCTAAGCCACTGAGTCTCCATCCCAACTCCTACAGAAAGCCTCAGTAGATGCTTCCAAAACAGGCTGACCACACATCCCATTTTTAAAGAGACAGAAAATGGTACTGTCCTGTTTCAAATGGTACATATGGGGGAAGCCGGGATGGCTCAGTGGGTTAAGCGCTCACTTTGCAGCACCGGGGACCAAGGATCGAATCCCGGCCCCGGCCCGTGCGGACCCACATGCTGAACTGGGGAGTGCCCCCAGCTCAGTTCTCTCTCTGTCTCTGTCTCTCTCTCTCTGTCAAAAACAATAAAAAATAAATAAATAAACAAATGGTACATATGGTCAGCCGAGTTTCACTGGGCTAAATTCTAGGTATCTAGACATACCATTTGAATCGGGAAGTGCCATTGTTTTCTGTCCTATTTAAAACGGGACGTCTGGTCAGCCTACCTGACAGAATGACCATGGAGTTGGGGTGCAGTGAAAGGAAGGAGGGGGCAAAATAGACCAAATTGTTGGAGTCAGTCCTGAGGGATTGATTCTTTCAAAGAAATTGTGTCACTAAGTTTAGTTAAACACAACGGTACCAGTCAGGATTCTTCAGAGAAACAGACCAATAGGACCTACACATATATTCATTGTACTTGTTATAAAAGGATTTATTATAAGGTATTAACTCACACAATTATGAAATCTAAGAAGCTATACAATCAGTCTGAAAGCTAGAGACCCAGGAAGGTCCGGTGTGTAGTTCAGAAGCCTGAGAACTGAAAAGGTCATGGTATAGGTTGTAGATTCCAGGAAGGATCTGAAGGCCTTGAGAACCAGAAAACCAGAGGACAGAAGAATGATGTCAGAGTGCCAACAATCAGGCAGAGACTGAATCCAACCTCCTGCCACCTTTTTGTTCTTCTCAGGCCTTCTTCGGCCAACAGATTGGATGAGACCCACCTGCATTGGTGAAGACCACCTGCTTTCCTCAGTTCACCAAGTCAAATGCTAATCTCTCCCAGAAACACAGACACCCCTAGAAACAATGTTTGACCAGATAGCTGGGCACCATGACCCACTCTATTTCACACATAAAATTAACCGTCACAATAAGGATGACAAAGATTAGGTTCTATTTTTTTTTTTTAATATATTTTTATTTATTTATTTATTTTTGACAGAGAGAGAGAGAGAGAGAGAGAGAGAGAGAGAGATACAGAGAGAGAACTGAACTGGGGGAGCTCCCAGTTCAGCATATGGTTCTGCACGGGCCGGGGCTGGGATTCGATCCTCGGGCCCCGGCGCTGCAAAGTGAGCACTTAACCCACTGAGCCATCCCGGCTTCCCCAGGTTCTATTTTTAAAATTTTCAGTTGCGATTTAGATTTTATGATACCTAAAATTCTGACTATTCCTTTCATTTTTTTAACCAGTAATATTTATGCCATGTAGACAGAATTTATGAAAAATCAACACAGGGACCCTGTATGGATTCTGATCAAGTAAGTTCGTAGAAATAACTTGGATTGTCAAAATAGCCTATTACTCGCTAGCTGCTCCATCTCTAGGTTCACTGTTCAATGTGATCTCCCTACACACCCCACTGCATTCATTTCCAAGGGCTGCCCTAACAAATCATACACACTTGGTGACTTAGAACAACAGGAATTTATTCTCTCACAGTTCTGGAGGCCAGAAGTCCAAAATTAAGGTGTGGGCAGAGATGGTTCCTTCCAGAGGCTCTAAGAAAGTATCCATTTCATAATTTTTTCCTAGATTCTTCTACTTGATGGGAATTCTTAGTGTTCCTTGGTTTATAGCTGCATCACTCCAATCTCTGACCCCATCTTCACGTGGCCCATGTATCTCTGTGTGTCTGCTCCTTTCCTGTCTCATAAAAACACTTATGGAATCTGGGATGGCTCAGCGGGATAAGTTCTCACTTTGCAGCCCTGGAGCCCAAGGATCAAATCCCGGCCACAGCCCAGGAGGACCCATATGCTGAACTGTGGTGTGCCCCCAGTTCAGTTCTTGCCGGGGCCTATTCAGGAGGCTCCCGGCCCAATTCCTGCCCTGCGCAGCCCCACGCCCACCTGTGGAATGAAACTGTATGGAAAACTAATGCTGTCAACTATGGAGACTGCTCTGGGACCTCCTCCTTCTCTCTGTCTTTTTCTCTCTCTGTCTCTATCAAAAAACAATAAAAAATAAATCTTAAGAAAAAAACAAAACAAAAAAACAGAAAACACTTGTCATTGGGTCCAACCTAATCCAGGATGATCTCATCACAGAATCCTTAACTCATAATCAGGGTAAAGACCCTGATTCTAAACAAGGTGGTCACATTCTGAAGTTTGAGGTGGACATATCCTTTGCGGGGGATATCATTCATCCCAACCTACCAATCTAATCTTTTTGAAGTATCATTTGAAAGGCAAATCTTCACTAGAAATACAAGGGCTGTCCAGAAAAACTCCAACCATTGTATATACAACGGGAACTGTTACCTGGCTGGATACTTTCCAGACAGCCCTCATACATAATCTATAAAATTAATCGCAGACTAGTTTTCAGTGTCCTCCTCAGTGTTATCTCAGCCTGTGTTTCAATCCTCTCTCTTCTTTTTTCCCCACATCAAGTTAGCCCTCTGCCCGAATTTTCTAGTCACTGCCAGGCTACAATTTTCTCTTCTACATCCACACTTAGAAAGCCCTCTCTTGTATTTATTGTCCTTTGTGATACATCTTGAACCTAAACTTCTATAAAAGGCTTCTATGATGATATCTGCATGAAGGATACATATTTGTTGTTTGTATTTTTCACTTGAGGGACTCTTGTATTGCCTCCTGACACCTTTTATGTTAGTATTTCAGCAGTTACCTAAATTTTATTGTTATTTAACATTTTTGTATGTTTTTGTTATATCTCCCCATATTTTAACTTCTTTAAAGTAAAACAGCCTTTACTTAAATTCTTTACATTCTTCTCCCACAAGAACCTTTTTTAGGGAATGCCGGAATAGCTCAGCGGATTGAGCGCTCGCCTTGCAGCCCCAGGGTTCAACGATCAAGTCCTGGCCCTGGCCCATGCAAATCCATATGCTGAACTGGGGTGTGCTTCCCATGTGGGAGACCCCCAACCAGTTCCAGCCCTGCACAGCCTCATACCTACCTGCGTGAAATGAAATTATGTTGAAAACTGATAATGCACAACTATGGAGACTGCTCTGGGCCCTCCCTCTTCTCTCTGTTTCTCTCTCTTTCTGTCAAAAACAATAAAATAAATCTTAAAAAAAGAATCTTTTTTAGTTTGATTTAGAGAATGGATTTATGCATCAGGATTCTCCAAGTTAACTAAACCATTAGGGTATGTGGATAGATAGATATAGATACAAGTGAGATAGATAGATGATAGATAGATAGATAGATAGATAGATAGATAGATAGATAGATAGATAGATAGATAGATAGACAGATAGATAGATAGAATTTACCAGAAGAAATTACCTCATGTGATTATAGAGACTAAGAAGTCCCAAAATCTGCAGTGGGCAAGCTGGAGACCCAAGAGAGTTGATGTTTCAGTCTGGGTCTAAAGGCCACAAAAGACCAAAGTCCAAGCTTAAGCACTCAGACAGGAGTTCCCTGTTACTCAATGTTTTTGTTCTATTCATGCCTTCAACTGATTGGATGAGGCCCACCTACATTAGAAAGGGCAATCTGCTTTACGCAGTCTACTGACTCAAATATTAATCTCATCCAAAAACACCCTCATAGACACACCCAGACTATTGTTTGATCAAATATCTGGACATCCTGTGACCCAGTCAAGTGGACACATAAAATTAACCATCACAGAGAGACACAAAGGGGGAGCAATTGCCCCAACTTTATTAATGAATAATGCACCACTGAATCTTAAAAGCAGAGACTTGGCCACTTGGAACCACTAAGTCTTCCTGTAGGATTTCTGTAGCTACAGTTTGAGGGAGATGGTTTTCTAGAACCCCTTCTTTGTAATGGAAAGTGGTTGCTCTTCTAGGGGCTCCTGAAACCAGAGCGATAAAATAAAGCAACATTTATCAGCAAACCAAAATACAACGTAAATATCCATTGGGCCCTTTCCTTCCCAACCGATATCCCACATGCAATGAACTCTGGGAATTTATGCTTGAGAGAGACTGAGCAATCAAGTTCATGGTTCCAACAGGAGTATTTTAAGATTCCCTTGAGCATCATTACATTTATGCTAATGTGCTATATCTGAAAGGTCACTTTAGTAAAACATTTCTAAAACGTTATTTGCATGTACCACATAATAAATATTGTTAAATCAGTGACTGCAGAATATCCATTTTTACTTTTATGCTCACACTGCTAAAATACTTTTCTCCTATGAATGAATATTGTACTTCATTTCATCATTTGTGGAGATTTCTACAAGAGAATAACCCTTTGCTGCTATGATTAATCTTATGAACGAAAATGCACTGAAAATAAAATAAGCTCTGTCAGTCCAATAATCTATTTTCCAATGCCTCCACCTGAGCTATACACGTCTTACCTAACACCACCTTTTTTTAATACTTGGCTTGAATATGTTCTCTTGTGACATCCCTTTGTGCCTTTGATTCCCATTTATTTTAGGATGATGTGATCATGTGTCTATACTTATGACTCTCCAGCAATAATTTAACTCATTTTAAGTAAGCATTTCTTATTCATTCATTACATGCTGAGCACTGAGTTGTATTCATAAGCTTATTCATTAAGAAGATGCCACCGTAGCTGTAGTTGCCCATGGCCAGCCAGGAAAATAAATATCACTAAATAATTCAAAGAAGAATACAATGCAGAAAATTTATTTAAAATGTGTTGTGCTGGCTAGCAGGGCAAAGGAATAAGGGTGTGAAGGGAGGCTAGGAGAGTGAGAAAAAAAATTGTCTCGCAAATTGGAAAGCCCCGGCCCACAGGAGGTGCTGAGCTCCTGGAGGCGTGGCCAGTGCTTCTGGAACAACCAGGCTGCTGACCCAGGTCACAGGAGCCCATGGACCCACTGTCACTGCTGGAAATGACCTCTGCTGCTGGAACCCACAGAAGCCTGATGTCCCTCAGCCACCTGCCAATGCTGCTACCAATGTCCCAGGGGTCTCTTGTGTTCCTGTGTGCCTTGCTGGATTGGCAAGAAAGCAAGGCTTTGACCACTAACTGCCACAAATATGCTGATGTTCACAAAGTGTCTTATGCCTGGAGTTACTAGATTTAGCAAATTAAAGTACAGGACGCCAAGTTAACATTTAATTTCCTATAGCAAATAACTTTTAGCACACAGATGTGCCGGGAGTAATAATGTTCTTCACCTCTGACTGCCAGAGTCCATGAAAGAAGAGCAGGCGAACTTCTCAGTTTGAAAGGATTCAAAATCAAATCCTGGACCTGACCTCAGACAACCCTCAGTCCTAGGGCCCTCCAGATCGCCAAGCCTGATCTACAATTCCAGCACGCGATAGGTTAATACAGTTCTGAAGCTAAATTATTAGTATACCCCCATCCCCAATTCCCAACTCTTTTGTAGAGGGGAATCTGGTAAGAAGACTCACACTATAGCACATGTCCACACATTTCCAGTCATGCCATTAATTCTAGAAGAAAATTACTTCAAACAAATAAAAACCTTGAGTGAACTAGGTAGTGGAGTCATTTTTTTTTAATATTTTTTTAAGATTCATTTTATTGTTTTTGACAGAGACAGAGAGAGACAGAGAGAAGGGGGAGGGCCCAGAGCAATCTCTATA